>JBCAUA010571913.1:0-15632 GCA_038406235.1 Peronia verruculata
TGTCTGTCTGTCTGTCTATCTATCTATCTATCTATCTATCTATCTATCTATCTATCTATCTGTCTGTCTGTCTGTCTATCAATCAGTCCATCTCTGTCTCTATCTCTCTTTCTTCCTTTGTCATCTTGCAAAAGTTATAAACATATTCAACAATACAAATCGTCTTGTCAAAGAAAATTAAAAATTCATTTGTCAAGTCTTTTATGACATCTCAATCTCTTACAGCTATAACGTAAATCTTTTTCATAGTTGTTTGTCTTAATTCTAAGAAGGTTGAAATAGTTGCATCTATTACTTAACTGTCCTTTTAAAAGCTAGTTTAACAAATAGCTCGTAAATATGATTACCGGTAGCAGGTCATGACATTATTTTAAGAACTGGCAATTTTCCTGGTGCATGCCAGTCACAAATGAAGTTTTAACATACCTGCCTGGGTAATGCTAACCCAAGAAAGTATTGCCTTCCACGACGTATTCTACCACCTGCGCATAGAAAAAAAACCATACAAATTTTAAAAGGAGGGCATCCAGCTAAGACAGAATGCATAAGGTCGGCCTGATATAAATTGTTAGCAACGGGTCAAGATAAATGATTGATAATATCTGATATTTAGAAGAAAAACATTCTAAAGAGGGAAAATGGCAGAAGAGCTCTTTTTCAGAGTCTCATTAGGGCGTTGTTCCAGCCTCGGTGGGACATATAATAAACCTTTTGTTTTCCCTGGTTCTCAGCGTGCGCATCGTCTTTCAAATTTCCGCAATGTGAAGTCACTGTGTAAACATGAGCAATCAAAGGATCTGACATACCACAGAGGTCACGATGTACTTAGGATGTCTAGCTTTTGCAGAGTAGATTTTCTACAGTTGTCACAGAAACAGGAAGCACGCTTTTTGGGGGTGAAGTTCAGATATGTCGGATTTCTTCTTCACTAGGTTAACAATACATATTATCGAAAGGGGATGCTGACACTGCGCGTACATGTTTTTCTCAGCCATCAGAGAAGGCAGCTATCAGTCAGACTGCAGATATTCACCAGACTGACTACAATGTATCTGGCAATCTAGCAAACATATTAAAGCATCTGGCCAGTGACTTAAGACAATGGCAAGATTCTTCAACGTTGAAAATATTGGTATGTTTGTAAAATATGTTGGTGAAGACACTACTTTTTTGTCTTATATTACCCATTATGTAAACTATCGCATTTATAATGTATAAAGATTCGAGCTTGGGAGGGGGGGGGGGAGACTTGTCCTTTTAGGTCTTGTCTGTGTCTAAGGATTGTTGCGTTCTATACATCCACGCTACTGTTTGGCATAACTCATTTTGAGACAATCAGTGGCCGAGGTATACTCTATGAAATTGCATCTCACAAAGCACTGTCGTAGATCTTTGTTTTCATTAGATCGAACAGAAGTCGCATGCACATGATATACTGTAGGCTCTTACCACTGATAAGACTTCTGAGCTACAACGAAGATTAAGCATATGTCTGTCACCAGATCCGGTGTTTTAGAAACGTCTGTTTTTAAGTCGGTGGCCTCTTTCTTACAAACACACTTTTCTGAAACATTATCGAACACAGAATTCGGATCAAACACTCTCGTGAATTTACTGTTCGTTCAATTATTATCGCCTTTTTGGAATAACTTCAAACACAGTGAGTTTTCTTTTCGGACTTTATAAATGTAGAATCACAGATCTTAATGCAACGGATGCATACATGGGGCAAAGGGAGGGGGGGGAGGATTTGTGATAAAAGGGTTCATTTCAATTGGATACATTCAGCTATTTTCGAGTCCTAAAGCCTTTTGTGGGTTTGCTACAGATGAATATGTCACCGTGCTCTGTTTTCTGTCAACGTCTTTCATCGGGTGTATTGGTTACTGGCCAGTCCTGACTTCCTTAAGGGTTACGGCGGTTCTGATAGAGGTTGTCCTGCAGAGAAGATGGCAATTCTTTGTTTTATTTATTTTTTAAAAAAAATATTTTGTGTAACACTCTACTATTTACAAGACTTCTCAGTTATTCCCATGACATGCATATGGCGCTGTGGATGTCAGCCGAGGATGGGATGGCTCCGGCGATGAAAGAGCATCGGTCTGGGTAAAACAGTCACTTAGGAGTTGTCTCTGATACTGTGGCGTAAAGGGGATCACGGCGATGTAAAGGTCAGATATTTAACTAATTTTACTGTCATCATCAGCGTAGTGCACAGCTACGAAATTGAGACCTACATCACTAAGTATTCACTAAGTGTCCGTACAACACGCTGCCAGGTCACACCCATAGAGGAATTTCCTATTAGGGCGAATATTTTTATAAAGTAATACTTGCAGTAAGAATGAACCCAAGGTTGGAAAATTGATATATTGCTCAAACTATCATAGCTGCTTTTCATTTCGTCCACTCATCCCTTGGTTAACTTGAGAAGTAAGATCATTCGCCCCTTGATTGCTAGACCGTAAAAACGACATGTGCGATTTGAGTTTAGAATTCAGAATTCAACATTGGTGTAAAATCAGTTCTACCGAGAGGAATAAAAAAAAAAAGTAAATGGGGAAGGGGGGGGGGGGGATTTGTGATGTAAGGGTTCATTTAATGTTTAGTTTGCATTTACTGGTATTCATCATTCCCCAGTTTATTTTCTCGAGAAGAAGTATTCAACTGTGTATTCATTTATTTATTTGTTTATTATTTATTTATTTATTTATTTTAATTTTTTTTTAAACTATCCATGTACTTGGCCATGTAAAAACTATGCTTTAGATGGAAAGCGTATAAATTAGACTCTATTGAAACTGGCTCAATGTAAAACAAGAACAAGAACTTGAAGATCCACAATCTCTGAAAGACAGTTGGGGCAAAATAAAATTACTGAAGCCTGTGCCACAATGAGTACATGATTTAGCGCAGCATGAAACTGTCTGTCTGTACTTTCGCAAAGTCTTAAATGTAAGACATTTATCATCAAAACATGTAAATGAACCCTTTTGATAAAGTGGGAAGGTAGGAGATGAGATTCTTTGATAATGATGGGCACACAAGCAGATCGGAGAGCAGCGCGAGGAGAGCAAAACAGTTTTAACCAATGAATCAATCAAATTAGATCCATTTACAGTTATTGCCTTAGATAGCATTGTGTGTAGGATCCGAGTCAACATCCTTGATTTAAAAAAAAAAAAATGTTTCGTCCTGAGAACTAGTTCACAGCATTAGTGGCGATCTAGTATCTCAAGTCCTCATTAACTACCGAGGAATCCTCTCCCACCAGGAAACTAAATCAACGGTTACCTAGATACGCTGTGTGCACAGGCAATGAAATACTGCCTGAAATAGACAGGGGCGAATTTTTCTCAGAAGTTCGCTGATTCCACATCTAGTAAGCCCACTCACGCCAACTCTGAATCTCACCTAACAAACCTTTTGATAATACTAAAAAGAAAGAGCCACATTGTCAATTCTGATAATTGAAGACGTGTGAATCACAAAATTCATTTAGACTTATTGGAAGAAAAGCTCAGATTTCACAAGCATTGCAGTGAAAGTGCCGGGGAATTTCAGATACGATTTTCTAATATAACTGATAAGTGACATTTGACTGACATTGCCAAATTGGTACTTGTTTAGAGTTCCCTGTATATTCGGAAACAGAATCTTTCTCTTTCCTTTCTTTTAAAACTGTTGGAATTACAATTACAGCTTCTTTTTCGTTTCCCCTGCACCAACTGATTTATTGATTCAAACACCTGTGTGATTTATGGCGGCTTAAGTAGAGCTCGAGTTTCGTACCTTATCTATTGGAAATCTGTCTTTAATAGTCTTGAATCTGAGCTTGCAAATTATTTTATTAGCTCTATATCATCTTACTCACAATTTCATGAATCCATTATGAAAGTTACTTGAACAAAAGTATACCACTCTTAGAGCAAAATTAATCTGCTGGCTGTCGACAATAATATAGTCCCAGTTATTTACAATATTGTCGATGGAAGAGAGAAGCGTGTTAATGTTTTGCATACTGTTAGGGTGAAATATTGGGTCTACAAACACTTTTGCCACGTGATTCTTCCCAGTCTTTCCAAGAAGACAGGTGACCGAAATGTGCGTAAGGCACAATATTCCAGAAAAAGACCAAGGCTTCGTTTTGTATTTCCTTACTCCATCCAACTGTTTGTGTCATAAAGCTAGTAGAGATTGAGAGGACATTTTAATGCTTCGTATTATGTACCTCTTTGACATGATGCAGTATAAAGTTGACAGCCTGTATTTGTGATTCCTTAATTAAACACATAATAATATACCGGTATGTTTTCCATGGCGTGAATAGAGACAGGTTGGAAAACAGATCTTTTTTATCGTAAAAGATCAAGGAGGGAAATATTCTGGGCAGTAGACAAAGAAATATTCATTTAGAAAATATCCCTAGCACCATTGAACTCGAGGAAAAAGAAAAAAAAAAATGTTTTGAGAAGGCCAGTGGCTCGTGAACAGAAAGGAGAGAATTCTACAAATTTTGAAATGCATCTGACTTCGTTTTATGTCACAAGTACTCGAGACATGATATGTAAGTTCTTCAATGGTTTTCATGTGTTATTTCTAGTTTGGAATCAGCTCGCGAGTTTGTATACAGGGTTTCTAGGAAAATTATCAAGGGAACCAATTTAAGGCGAATTGACCTGGCCAGCAGCCAGAGAGTTTTTGTGTTACCACCGTAAAAATATATTTTTAGAAAATGAATCTGTTTTGCCAACAATGATATGACGGACCGTGTTCGGTTAAGATGACCCCGGTGAGACCGCACACGGTATCTTAACATAAGTGAGATTGCTCTTTCTGAACCAGACGCACTGGTGGAGCGCTGTGTTCTGTACACTGACAAAGCCGTGGGATATAAAGTTGAGAGACGGTGGTATGAAGAGCGCTCTACCAGGTAGGCTTTACTGCTATTCTTTGTTTTTGTTGTTATTTGTGCAAAGTGAACGCTTGGCTCACATAAATGCATACGCCTGTAAATCATTGTGTAACAGCAAATGCTTGAAAATGGTTTACTGTGGCTATTGTGAATGTTGTGAGATATGAGGATTATTTACTTTTAAAAATCAATCCATTTCGCATTTACCACGTATTACCTTCCCACCGAGATTATCAACTGAATTTTCAGCTAGTGGTTTGGTTTTGCCTGATATTGTATGGCTGAGATAGAGGGGATCCATAAATTTTGCTCTTGAACTATTTTATTAATTCACGAAGCCTGTAATAGAAAAACAAATGTAAAGCTTGAACCCTTTGTATGTAACATGCACTATATGACACCACTAACAGCGAGGAAAAAGAGGGGACTGGGAATGCAAGCTGCGCTAAGTATTATAGCGAGCACAGTTTAGGCATGTGTCACATCTGTTTGTCATTCCCTGTCCTACAAGCCAGTCATGCTAAATCAGCTCTGTCCGCTGAGAATCTTCCATCATCCAATTGAGATCTGACATCACAAATATACAGTCTGATGTCCATCATAATCAACTTACATATTATGTGCATGGTTGATTGTTCTTCTTTGGCGCCATTTTTATATCAGTACGTCATTTACCAGAGTAGTTTTAGTGTACACCCACCGATACCGGCAGACTTGTCATGTAGAAAGTTGTCACTGCTCTGAAGTATCAAATTTTCTTATTGTTGTTACTACTATTACAATGAACTCTACGTCCCTTCTCAAAAGGCATGCAGTGTCAAATGGAAAAGAAGAAGCACATCATTACAGATATTGGACTTTGTTTTGTGTTGTCTATATTATATAAATGAATAAATTGCTGTATCCCGTAGAATTGTCTTGCCATTTTTGATGACCAAGAATTTTTTTTTTTTTTTATAGGGGAGAGACCAATATGCGATGAGAGAACACTTTTCAGACTGCTTACGTATTATTACTGTTCACTTTGTCAGCGAAATCAAGACGACTTTCTGTGATCTCCTCCACTATTTCTTTTTGCTGTTAATGTTTCTCTTGTTAATGCTGATCCTTATTGTTGGCGGTATATTCCTCAGTCTTTGTTATGGCCCATAATGTGTCTTTCGCTCTTCTTGTCGTGCATGATGTGCTCTTCGTTTTGTATTTGCTGATGACGACGATACCTATTTTCTTGGTTTTGTTTTGTTTTTATCGTAGTTGTTTGCTTGTTATTGTTGTTGTTGTCTTTGTTATTTTGTTTGTTGCTGTCGGTGTAGATGATGTATTTATGGTATTATTATGTTTGAGACGTTGAGCTGAGACTAAATAGGTATAACCCTTGAAAATGTGACCGTGTATATCAAAGGGATATGTTGTGATACTCTTTCCTGTATCAGATTCTCTTGGCACCTTCAGTGCTTGGTTGGGCACGATAAAATAGTGATCAAATACTCTCGTTGTCCGTTGCCGTCCAGAGCTGAGGGGTTAGTAATCTACCGGCAGTGTTTGCGAGAGCTTCACCACTTAATCCAGCTCTGAAAAGGTCTCATTTTTGGTAAACATAGGTGTAGCTAATGAGTAGCTGCTAAGTCGGTGAGACTTGTCTCCAGAGGTCATGGTGACATGTAAATCCATCGCCCACTCCGTCTGCTGATGTAGAACTACAAGGTGGCGAGACGGGAGAGAGATTGGAGAGGGGAAGGAGGGATGGGGAAGGTAGGAAGTGGGGCTTTACTTGACCTTTTGCGTGGACACTGTTTCCATTCAGAATCCCTTCCAGCCCTAGTACTATCCGAGGCCGACGTACGGTAAGACAGACACCTGTTAGACATGAAAAATAATGAGGGGGAAAGAATGCTGAATGGGCTTACAAAGATCCACGCAAGACATTTGTTGCATTGCAGATGTCTGCGTGGAGTCAGGATGTTAAGTCGTGCAGAATGTATTTCATTAAACAAATAAATGCTGAAAAGCAACGAGACAGAATAGGGGAATAAGAGTAATTGGTTACCTATCCGTTGGTAAGAAAGGATAATGGAAGGGGGGGGGGGGGAAGGGAGATGACAAGGCTCTCGACGTCAAGAGTGTTCAAATGAATAGAAATATGTGTAGAATATCCATTTGCGCAACATATTAGAACTGCAATATGATGGCACAGCTTTACTACTACTACTACTACTGCTACTACTAATACTCTACTACTACTACTACTACTACTATCACTACTACTACTACTACTACTACCACTACTACAACAACTACTACTACGACCACGACTGCGACTACTACTACTACTACTTCTTCTCCTACCACTACTTCTACTACTGCTACTACTACTACTACTACTACTACTACTATTACTATTATCATTACTGCTACCAATACTGTTATTACTGCTGCGACTACCACTATTACTACCACTGCTATTACTACTGTTGCTACTACTACCACCACCACCACTATTACTGCTGCTGCTCTTACTACTACCTTTACCACCTCTATCACTATTACTGTTGCTACCACTTCTACCACTTCTTCGACCATTACAGTTACTACTATGACAGTTACTACTACCACACCCGCTATTACCATTATCACTACTATTATTGCTTATATACTACTATTACTACTACGTCTACTACCACCCCCCCCCCCGACTACTTTTCCTGCTATTCTTACTATAAAAACGGTTACCATTATTAATTACTGCTACCGCTTCTACTAACTGTACCGCTCTTTGGATCTGTGCAGGCGGTGGGGGCAATCCATAGTCTGCATTGGTGCTGTAGTCAGTATTACTTAGATTGGCTGTCCGCCCCTGCTGATGTAAAGCCTTTCCTGACTTCATCAACCAACATTTGATGACCATAGCAGTTACTATATTCCTGAGTACCAAAAGGTACATTTCAACCATTTCATTGATCGCAGTGTTTTTAATAATACATAACACTAAATATCAAGGACAGGAAGAGGAAAAGAATCAGAATGAACGAAAGAAAAACAAGAGTAATGAAAACTGGGACAGAATGAGAAGCCTGTCGTAGACTCTGCAGTTTATTGATCATAAAAGAATATGAAAAGTAACAAGTTCATTTCATTGATCGTTTGTCCTCACTTTATCTTTCTTAGTCTCATATTTATCATTATCTGTCATGTGTCTGCAATAAACAATCATTCGTTTTCTAATGCTGATTCCGAACGTATTCACTCTTAATATCTACTTCTATATTCTCAGATAGCCTTTCTGCTTTTGGTTGTGGCATTTCTCGATTTCTCTGCTGTTTTGCTCGACTAATCAGACACATACAGTCATTCTCAGTATTTAATACTGCTCGCTTTGCTTCCAGTAAGAAATGCTCAACCTCAGCCGTAGCTACACCAAATTATTTTAACACTATGGCAGCGTGACCCGCTACAATCACTCTGTGAAAGAGTCTATTGTTAATCACCATACAGAGACTATTACCGGCTATTTTCGCCGGTTAATTTCTGTTCGGTCACTCTCAGCTTGAGACCTATGAGTCGGAACAGCGCCAAATGACTGGCGTGGAAATCTACACCCTATATTTCACGCTGTGTTTATAGTCTCAATAGCTGACCACTATGGGCTGCCTGCTTTACTTCATCCCTTACCAGACATACCAGAGCGACAGACGTCGATTAAGTGGAAACCCGTGCAGGCCCGTTACACCCGCCCACTTATATGTAGATATTACGGTGGATCCACCTGTCCCATCTGAGGGATCTCGCATGGTCTACGAACAGGACATTATCTCGCCTTGTATTATTTGTATACTGTGGACTCGGTTGCCCGTCATGAGGGACCTGGTATACAACAGATTTCCCTAAGTTGATATCCCAGTCCACAATTATCTCACATTTTCAGATTAGTAATAAACTATTTTTTCTCTTTGAAAGAGCTCACAATGCCTGTTGTTACTAGATTCCTGTGAGAAAATTCACTTACGTAAAGAAGATTCGTCTTGCCAACAAACAGATGTGAAATGTCACCTGTGCTTTAGGTTCCCAGGTCCATATGAAGGATTTCCTTTATTAAGTGTGAGATCCCTCAGTGCACATGAGCGATCTCACATAGTAATGTTGATCATCTATGTAACACACTAAAGATTTCAAGCCCAAATGGGGGAGTTAACATTATTGCATTCCTCTGCTCATATGAAAGATCTTTCTGGCTGTTCTGGACTTCAGAACAAGTGTTTCTTTTATGTGGGATGACACAAGTTTTTTGGTCTTATGAGATCATTTATTTTAAAGATCGAGTATATATCAATCAAGTTAGTACATGGGACTGAGCTCTTCTATCTCTTATAATGATATGCTCGCATTTCCTTTGTCATCAGTTGAACCGCTCACATTTGGAATTCTTTAGTTTGATGCTTTCTCCTGTCAAACCATTCTGCCTTATGAAGGTAAATGAGCACCCTTTTCATTTAATCCTTTGCAGAAATATATTAGATCATTCTTATTTACTCACGCTACGATAGGCATACTCCTTTTTAAAATATTTTTCTGACAGGCTTTCTGACTGTGTATCTGGGATTTCCCCGACTAGTTCTGCATGTTCTTGGCATGTGAACGAACTTATATTAAATGTACATATTCCTTGTTAGGTAGAGGAAAATTAGCATTTTGCTTGCATATCGGCTATCTATGACAAAGCATCTCTATATTTTAAATCCTCAACGAAACTCATAAAGGCTTATTATGGACTCGAAAACTACTGAATATATCCATATGAGATTTGGCATTCAACATTGTTGCATAAAGATCTGTCTTTCCACTCACATAAGGCCGAAAAAACTTTGGCCCACTATCTAAGAAGGCAGTAACAATTGAATAGTACACTGGTGAGGTATTGGATCCAAAATGTATGTTCGATAGAATGAGACGTTTTACACACCAAACATGTTTTCTTTGAGTGATATTCAGTTCACTCATCCAAAATACCAACATTGAGGTGTGGATATATATATATATATAGATAGTGAAAGAGAGAGAGAGAGAGAGAGAGATGGATGGATGGAGTATCGCAGATTGAGTGCACAGTGCTTGGCGAGTTAATATCAAAGTCATGAAATTTGATTCTCCGCGTCTCATTTAAGAAATATCGTCTTAATAGTAATAGCTAAAGCAATGTATAACAATTTCAGTGCTCTAATGCTTTGGGGGAGGGGGGGGGCATCATGACCCTACTTGAGCGTTGTATTTGCATATTTCCCGACAATCCCACAATCCCACTTCTTCAGGTTGTAGCGAACAAACGGAAAGACATAAAAGTCACACTTTCGCCATTAATGCCACTAAAACTAACTGTGTGGTGTCACGGTCCTCCCACCTAAGTACTAACTTTGAAACTTATTATCGTGACCCGTTAACCTAATGCCTCTCGTGACAAATTAACCTCTGACCTGTTGTTGTGAGAGCCGTCGGTTTCAAAATAAACACCAATGCACGACCTCATTGACAGGTCAGGCAATGGTCTCTCTTGTTCAGTGCTGACCGTGACAGATGTTTCCGTCCCTGCTATCCAATCAGCTGGAGCAGAACCGCCTGTGACTATCGCAAATGCCGCACCTGTAAAATTATTGGTCTCGACCTGTAGGAGTAGGAGCACTCCTGTCTGCATATACGTTTATCTACTGCTGCATGCATTGCATTCAGCTTCTTTCCCTCCCGATTTGAAATGTTTACTTCTGATGCTTCTTCACCTTGAGCGGTCAGCTGCAAGATTTTCTCAAGACCCTGGGTCAATGTCAAGAACCTTTATATCTCTTTGTAAGGCAGCTTAAAGTGGCCTGTGTTCCGTGTCCCAGACAACAGATCTCTGTACGTAGAAGATATCTTTGGGGATTCCATCATCCTCAATATGGCGAATATGGTCCAGCCAACGAAGTCTGCGCCCTCGAAGCAGGGTGTGCATACTGGGGAGGCTAGCACGAGACAGAACCTCTTCGTTGGTAACTTCGTCCTGCCAGATTGTGCCCGCCCAATATGCGATGGAGACATTTTAGATGAAAGATGTAAATGCGTCTCTATTACTCTCTGTACGCTGTCGAAGTCTCATTTCTGTATAGCAGTGTGCTGATGACACAGGCGGTATGCACTGCTATCTTCGTTCCGATGGTCAGCTTGATGGTAGCCCAATATTCGATTTGTGAGGCCAGCGAAAGTAAAGGCGGCTTTCCCGATCCTTCTGTCAAGCTCCATGTGCAGAGAGAGATTTTCTATGACAGTGTGACCTGGACAAGTTAACCCATGGGTGATCTCAAGTTGATAATCTTCGATGCTGCAGTGCGTGAGGCTGAGGGTCAGCCTGAAGTCGGTCAAGGCCCGGGAGAAACAATCCAGTAAAGGTACGCAGGCTTATTTCCTCAATTTCGGTTCTGAAAGAATGCAAAGAAAATCCCTAAAAGGGTTGGTACAAGGAGGCAGCCTTGTTTGACGTCTCTGTTGACGCTTAGAGGCTCCGAAGAGCTGCCGTTAAAAACTACATTTCAATGAGAAAGGATCCAGTCATGCTCTGCACCTTCAGTGTGCAGCCTGTCTTCAGCCGAATCTTGAACGGTCTCTCTGTCACCCTTGGTCCTAGCGGTGTTTCTCCATTTACTTATGTAACCACAACTGGAGTTTGTAAGACACCACAAGGGATAGGAAATGAAATTCCTGTGGGTTTGGGTAATGAAAGATTTTTGTTGTTGTTTTTTTAAACAGAGTCTGATATTCATTTTACATTTAAGTTTTTTTTCGATTTACATTAATACGGCTGTTGAGTCAGCCCTACTTAGTCGGAGATTAAATTGCATGTCGTCATACTGTCGTCCTTTTGTAAATTTATATATGCAGTGAGAGTCATTTTTTTTGCCTCATCTTTTTCCAGCGCTCGTGTTGTTCATAGTATTAATGTTGTATACAGTCCATAAGGTATTTAATATGATTGTTTGTAAATACAGCTCTTAACGATTTATGTAAAGTGTTTGGTGTAAACACCTTCGATAGTGTTATGAAACCAAATGGATGAATAAGATAATTCATTGATACGAAGAATCAATAAGACCAAAAAAAAAAAAGAAAGAAAGAAAAGAAAAAAAATGAAAATAAATAAATAGAACCTATTTTTGACAAAGTTGAGAATTGTTGTTATAATGTTCGATTCTCTCAACCCCCCCCCCCCCCTTGCTATTAAACAATAAATTCAAATTACATCAATAAATGCATGAAATTGAAATTATTTATGTCCGTCCATTTGGCCTTATTTTGATGAGCACTTAAGGCCAGTGGTGAAGGTGGATGTTGATGAACGTTCAGAAATGAAATACTGTTAACTATTAATTGTGAGCAATTCTTCTATAACCCTTTTTTATTTATCTGTCCACTGTCCAGTAGTATTGGTTCTTATACATTATATTTTTCACTTACTGGGACTTGCCCGCCTTTCTTTCCGTGCCTCTTCAGACGCTTTCTTTATGCACTATATGAGTGGCAAATTCCTCAAACGTGATTGTACTGAAAACCTTCAGTTAGGTGAGTTCCGTAAGAGAGTGATTCCAGCAAAGGTTCTACATTGAAGAATTATCACTATTAGTCTAGAAAAGCAAGGGGGGAGAGTGGGTATCCACTGGCTCATGATTCTGGCAATCTTTCAGTGGTAACCATACAATGAAGCTGATAGTTATGTTCACACTCTTCTTCATTTCAACCGGCTTGTATAGACGGTTAGTCATAACAGAGATTATGCGTACAGTATCTGGGCTTTCACACTTCACCCTGAACCTTGTGTCGTTGATTCTTCTTGCTTGACCTTAGTTTCCCCGCTCAACCACGCCCCGAGACTTTGGTACTCTTACTATGTCAGAAACACGTAAACGCACTGGCAAGATCCTCAGAATGAAATGATTCAATCTTTGTCATAGAACTGCATAGAAACATGGCTGGGGATCACAACATTTATTGGTAATTGTATTATTATAGTCACGATGAATGTATTATTATGATTACAGTGTAAACATTAGACTAACTTATTTAGTGTGTCAGTAATTGTAATGACTTAAGTATTATAACATTGATGTCCTACTTACTGTATCCTACTTTTGCACACACACACCCTCCGTCCCAACCTCTATGTGAATAAAAACGGGCACGTGGTCATTTTTGAAAGACTGATATGATATCAATATGTCCTTTCAATGTGAAGATACACATACAGTACACTCTGCCATTTGCTACAGTTTCTTCCATATAGACCAAGAGATCTGAGACTCAACTGCAAGTTTATAAATTATTGTGGTATTGAAAATCTAAATTGGTACTGCAAGTCTAAATTATGCTTATGAGTCTGTGCTTGCCAGATGATTTAGAATGTAGAGCTGAAGATGTCTGTTTTGTTATTGTTATTCCCCTCCCCTCCCCCATCTCTCTCTTTCTCTCTGTCTCTCTCTGTCTCTCTCTCTCTCTCTTTCTTTCTTTCTTTCTTTCTTTCTCTCTCTCTATGAGCAGGAGATTCCTAAATTGTATTCATTTTATACAGGATGGCCCTAGGCAGGCTATCCCAATGCTGGGCGCCATCGCCATTCCCTATTTAAACTGGCTCAATTAACTTTACAAGGCATTTAGTCGTGGAATTGTTGGTATGTACTCAATTGAACAGTTGTGCCAGCGTAAATCTAGTCTGAGGTCTCCGCTAGACAAAATAAATGATAGCCTTGTTAGTACACCCGGCGGAAACGGGCACTTACATTGGTGGCGTACTGGTATTTAGGAAATTCAGGGATAGGCTTGTTCCATACTGAGAAATGGCACACACAACGCAATACACTAGTACTCATCACAGACACCACCGGGGTATTGCGTTTCACTTTGATTCACGCGAGAAACGTGAGATGAGAAAGGATTTCTTCACAGTTAGGGATGGGAAAGTATTCGGGCTTTCTCAGAGTGATGGAAACAGATGACCGACCAGTCGATGTGACTCACGTTTTGGTATTGCTTTGTTCTACTGTTAAGAGCCTCTGAGACCCAGAACCTTTACGTGGTTCCTTCTATGTTCAAAATGTCAGGCCCTTGTCAGTCTCTGCATGTAACTGAGAACCAGTATCTTATTGATACTGTGCTGAAATTTCATATGATTTTGAACGAATGAGCGAGCCATATAAATTTTTTTAAAGGGAATTTGAAAGGACCACAAAATGCTACCCTTTTGGAATGTTAGCAAATCAGTTGATTTTCTGGCAGCCCAACTAACTGACTGACTGACTGACTAACAGAATTTTCGTGGATAGCATAGAAAGTACTTTTTAATCCAGATGAAACATCCTCTGCGACGTATGCAGAAGATCACGATAATAGTACTGATTTCAGTGAATGCCTGGTTTCTTGGATCCTATCAAGGTGAATGTTGTTGAAACTGCTTACGAAATTACTTTGTAAATACTTTAAAGTTGCAACAATGCACAGTACTAGATACAAACAATTGTCTGTATTATTCCCCTAAATACAAGACACTAAATTGTGCTCCCCTCCCCCTCTCCTCTCCCAAGCCTCAGCCCCACCCATTATTATTTTTTTTAAAGTCTGTTTTTGTTAGTGCTAGTAGTGTACCGTCACTATTTGAAGCTGGACGACTACATCATTTGTAGTTCCAGTGATATTTTGATTTTGTTTGTCTCTCCTCTGTCCCCATATTTCTATCGTTCTTTATTGGTGCGTGCGGTTATAGGTAATGTGCTTGCATTATATGTCTGTCTTTACTTTATGTCTTTCCTCCTCTTCTTCCTATCCTACAAATTCTTTCTAATGTCCTTCAGATTTTATTTTTTTTTTTTTCGCTATCTTTTCACTTTTCTCAATCTTTTTAATTCTACATGTTAGTGCTAGATTTACTTACAATAAAAGATACTGATGCTTGTTAATTTGTACACGAGGTTTTTATCTGTATTCAAATTCAGAACTTATCCAAAGAACCAAGAATCGGTTCGACTGATATCGAAACAAACTATCGATAACGCATGGAATAACCAGTCTCGCTGTTACTGGCTAGCTATCTCTCAGACTCCTCTCGCCTCCCTCTCCCTTCAACCTTCATTACCTCTCATCAACCCCTTCTCTATCCATCAAGATGTTTTCCGATGGTGTCCAGTGATATGACGACCGCGGCAACCTAAATATTTTGGCACTCGGCCGTTTGTTGAAGAGAGACAGGCCTACATACCTGTAGGTATGTACTACTCACGCGAGGGACTAGGTCTGTCTATAGTTTTCCACGTACACGTCTGTCTCGACGGCCAGACTCAGAACTAGCCCAAGGCCAGGCCACGGCGCGAAGAGGGGATTGTCAGAATAATTACCCGGTTCTGAAGGTCAAGTGGTCACTTCGTTCGGCACGCTTAGTCAAGTTAGACGATAAAGGGCTATTTCAGTCGTTAATCTTGTGCTGAAGAGTTATCGGGTTATCCGCCCTTAATTTCTCATCCCCGCTGACATCTTTGGTGGATGACTTCCTGCTTCTCGCAATGCTCGCGTACTTTACGGCCGGTGGTTGTGCCGACCAACTGTAGCTTGAGCGGGGCAAGGAAGGGGGGGGGGGGGGGGGGGAGGAGGGGGAAGGGATTTCCCCTTGATGACTCCATGCACCCCATTTTCAAACCACTTCCCCCTTTTTTTTTTT
>JBCAUA010572132.1:0-14307 GCA_038406235.1 Peronia verruculata
TATTTTGGAGGTCCCGTGTGTACGTTACGCACGTTAAAGAACCCTTGGCAGTTGAAAATCGATGGAAGAGTAGGCCTTCGTGCCGCTGTGGGGGCAAAAATTCCAAATTTCTACCCACAAACATTTCTCAGCAAAAATTGTCAGCTTCTAAAAGCCGAGATAATCCTATCTCTAAGGATTGAAAGGCTTAAGAAAAACAACAATGCCGATGTATGAAAAACAGAACGCAAAGAAAGTAGTGAAAAGAATGTTTAACGACAACGCAGGCAGCAATAACGAAGAAGTCCTTGCTGTCTGGCCGTAGCCATTTCGGGATCCCTGAGAGGGGGGGTCTACTCTGAATGGTACACAGGGTGGCCCAAAGATTGGCTCAAGTCGGGAGGTCCAACAGGACTACGATCGATGAATTCCCTTCCTCACCCGGAAAATTCTCACGACGCGCTTCGACAAAATACTTTTTCTACCATAGCATAATTATTTTTTTTTTTTCCTATTTATTGCAAATATTATCATCCAGAATATTAAAAAGACACTTATGATCATATTATTAATTCTTAAAAACAAAAAAACAAAAAACTGGACTTTGTGAGCTATTTGTTGATAAACCGATAACAACGATACATTTCGATTTTCTCGAAATAGCGTATTCCAGGAAAAGGGGTTTTCTCAAAATACCATAGAATTCTTCAGGCAATTATGCGCAGCCGGGCTTCAAATAGCTTCCACTTCATAAACCCACCCGAATTTGTCGATGCCAGTCCCAGCATGAACAGAGGCTCCTGGACAAGTCTGAGGAAAGTCATTACCATTCCTCTCTATGTTCTCCTCAAGCACAAATGGTGTTGTCAGTTTTTTTTTTTTTTTTTGGCTTGAATGACCATGGTTACTTTGAATTATTCCTTCATACATTAAAGAGAGTGAGTAAATGAAAAATTGTTCTATTATGTTAGGAGAAGAGAGCAAAAAACTGCAGCCGTGGGTGAATGGCTAAACTGCTGATGAAACTGTTGTTGCTGTTGTGTTGTTCTTCTTGTTGTTGTTGTTGTTATTCCTCTCCTCAAACGGTTTACATGATTAAAACGCTGTAATTCCCGGACACAGATTTCTTTGCTCAGTTGAGCAGAACAGACTTTAGGAACAAAATCGACTCAGCTAAACAATTTGCAAAGCCAGTTCCTTGGGAGATGTAACGGCTTAAATGTGTTAACTCGATGACAGAAGGGTGAGGACATTAAATTTGGCGTAATACGTCATTAGCATACTGATGCACAAGGGTTAACGACTCTTCATCAGTAATTGCTGATTCTCCGGGCCTGAGACGGGGCAAAAATGGCCGTTCGTGCATTCTGACAGCTGTGGACGTGAGTGGGAATTGTCTCCACACTCCAGCCTTGTGCCCTAAAGTTTGGCCCCGCGCACGTTTCTTTGTGCGTTTGCCCCATCCTCAGTAATGCCAGAATTTTTCATTTTGCTCAGCCAGACAGATATGACCGGGTCACGGACGGGATACAAATGATCTTACGATTGTCCTTGTTTAAATATTGGGGGAGAGGGGCGACAAATTAAATGATGCCCCGTTCTCCAAAAGCCGCCCCTTCCCTCTCCCAAACAAGTTTTTCTCTCTCTCTCTCTCTCTCTCTCTCTCGCTCTCCCACCCTCCCTCCCTCCCTCTAATTGCGTGTGTTTATTATGTGTGGTTGTATGTATGTGCAAGGGAATGATATGCAAGTGAATATATAATTAATGATATATTTAACATTATGCATGGTTTTTACGATTTGTTACGATTTTGAACCTAGCTCGTTTTTACATTGTATAAAAAAAAATTCTACTTTTGTGGAAAATAAAGTTATCTTATCTTATCTTATCTTATCTTAGTATTGTTGCTCTTGCTCTTTTTCTTGTTTGAGACTTAACCGAAGCATGATAAGCCATTCTCTCTCGGGCTTTGTAAACCAGTTCTAAGAGATTTCTTCCTTTCTCTCCCCTTCCCTTTTCCCTACCTCCAGAACCACAAGACAAGAGGTAGAATATAATTGTTCTCGAAAGCTTGTCTCTTGACATCTTGTTTTTTTTTTTTTGCGAGCATAATCTGGTTGTAAAATTAGTTAAAGAGGATCGGTGAATGAACTGGTGTAGAAAGAGGTGTGAGAAGATAATGAAAAGAGAAGCCGGAATACCCCGAGGTTACAATTTCACGCAGCTTAGAATGACTTCATTGTTTTTCAGCCCGTTTCCATGGCTTAGCGAAAAAAGGATTTCCCTCTGCCGGTTCTCCCAATGCGGCTGTTCTGTGGAACAATTTGTAACTCTTCGCCTGCTATTATCTTCATTATCGTCAAAATAGTCTTCCCCGCTAGTGTTGATTAACTGCATTTCTCAACTTCCCGGGGCAATCTCCTCCTTCAGGGACGGCCAATGATAACATCTCCACATCCTCACCGCACTGACAACATTTGCCATCCCCATTGTTATAAAAACACCTAGAACAAAACTGCGTTTTTAGTATCCTCGTTTTTAAGGAAGGCGAGAAGGCGAAAAGAGAATCACAATCCAGACTAATTCTTCCACTGTTTCAAGATAAAGCTATCTTTTTGACATGTTATTTCTAAAACTAAATATCTGAATCTCTGTACAAGACATCTGAATCTCTGTAGTTATAGCTGCAATCACACATTCAGTCCCATGTTTCGTAATAATGTTTTCTTCTCAACTTATACAAACATCTATCTCTTTCGTTTTTCCAATTTCTTTCGTCCCTCATCGTTTTTACATCCATCATTTCCATTTTTTCATATGAGAAATAACAAGCCAGTATGGAGTAAAGTGCTCCGCATGTGAAGAAACTGCCGTTACCCTGCTACTTGTCCACTTCACCCTGAAAGCTGCTGTCCCCCGAGTTAGTCATCTACAGTGACTATGGACGACAGGCATGGATCTGTGGAGTGGCAAGGCTGAAGCGCTTGTTAATGAACGCGCCTCTCGAGATGGAAAACTCACGATGAATCACACAGTCAATCTGGGATACCAAGTGCATTCATTTTCATCAATTCAAACATGACAGCGGCCTTATGATTCAGCAGAAGGACGACACAAAAGTAAGGACGTTGGTATCTTTCTGTGTAAGCAAAATGACATCCCACTTCAAGCTTCTGACCATGCTGAGGAGGCCACTTTAGATGCTGCTCCCATAGTACATCATAGAAATCTGAACAGTCACTGTAGTGCTCTACGTTCGTAAAAGCCAGTGGTACTTCAATTGTTCCTAAGAATAGTTTTGTTACGGCCTCTAAAACCAATACAAAATCAGAAAGAAAATTGCCAATTTTGACAAGTAGATTGGAAAGCGATGTCCAACTTACTAAAAGACCAAATAAAAGGATAGTATGTGGTGCTACTATAGTATATCAACAGACAGTTTTCAAAATATGCCAGGGACAACTGTTACAGTAACTGAAATCACTCCTAAGGGGGCGATGAGAAAGGGAGGAAAATTATACCCAGCAGGTGGTAAGTGTGATCACGGCATTGTTTCTAGTGGAGTCGACAAGACTGAATGGATGATGGAACTTGTTGAGATATCCATTTCTCTGACTGACTTTTCTAATTAAGTGGTGGGGCAAATACGTCATTCAGACTAAGAAGAGTACAAGAGTCTCTTCAGACCAAAAGCTCACTAATTCCCACTCTCAATCAGGTTATCTCGACACAATCAGATGTCTGGGAAGTCAAACCTAAAACTGCACTTTTTATAATCTGGCTTTTAGCCCGTTTTCTTTTGTCTTTATTTGTGTGTTTTGGTTTTGTTTTGTTTCGTTCTGTTTTATTTCCCGAGTGTGTGTATGTGTATGTGTGTGTGGGATGTGCGTGTATATGAGTATGTGTGTGTTTCTAGCTCAGCGCCGCTGTGAACACGATGGATGGTCTATTTAAATTTACGAACTGCCTGTTGAAGAGATTCATTATTGTTATTATTATTATTATGTTTATTATTGAAATTCTGATTTTTTTTTTTTAGAAGAATGTAACCCAGACATGTTTTCTTATATGAATCAGTAAATCCATACGCGCGTGGCAGAATTCATGTTCTGAGAAAAAAACAAAATGCTACTTCCTTTACAAAATCCAGATAAAACCTTAACCATCCCCCACATGAAACCTGACAGCTCCGATAGAATTTCCACCATCTTGGGCCCTACGTCAGATCACAACCTCTAAGTGCTCTTTTCACTCCGAAGTTCCCATTAAAATCTTTATTCGTGCTTGAGATGCCATGTCTTCGATCTGAAGGGAGCATAGAGCATTCCCTCCTGAGCGACCCAGACTAAATAATGGCCAGTAATTCTAAGCCTGGTTCGCTCCACATACCTCGCGTGCGTGTGTCATATCATTCCATTTTCTCCTATGTCTTTTACCCGGGCTCTCGCGCCACACGCTGTCCGATTGGGAAAGTGAGTAGATCGCTAGGTCCTGTCTGATGGTCTCTGTTTTCTTCTTGTTTTATGGGTTGTTGTTGTTGTTGTTGTTGTTGCTGCTGCTGCTGCTGCTGCCGTTGTTGTTGTTGTTGTTGTTGTTGTTGTTGTTGTTGTTGTTGTTGTTGTTGTTGTTGTACCTAAAAGTACTAACACAAACCATTACTGCAATAACAGGCAAGTAGCTAAAAGATAATACAAGCGAAATATTTTCTGAAAACAGTGCATATTCTTTCCACAAGAACGCAAGTGCAGATGAAATGGCCACGTTTTTCACCAAATCAAGCCCTTGGCATCTCTTAGGTTAACAAAATACAACTGAGCTCCACACAGACTAGAATACAATTCTCTACTATGAATTTAAAAGAAAAAAACAAAAAACAAAACGAAAAACGATCTCGTCTTTGCCCTATATCGATCAAGGATTGGCACTAGTTATATATTACTATGCTGCACGAAAGCTAAATGTCCACCCTTTTAATCCAAGCCTATAATGGATATGAAGCCGCAAGAAAAAGAAACAATGGAAAGACAATCTGAAGAGAAACCAACTTGTGTATTTGAATTACAATCAGAAAAAGACGAGGAATGTTCAAATTTACAGTCTAGTAAGATAAACGATAGAAAAGGCGAATCAGACTGGCTGCATCTCCAGAATGAAATCCCTGTTTACTACAAGCTGCATTTCGTAAGAAACAAACAAACAAACAAAAAAGGTGACCGAACTACGAAAAAAAAAAAAAAAATGGGCATTATTGTTATGAAACCACCTGAATGCAACAAAACTTCATGGATATCAACAAAGGACGAGAAAATCTAAATAATGCATCAAGTTACGAGCAATTTATCGAGGAGCAATATTATGCTATATGAAGAAATAAAAGCCACAATGTGGATGAAATTAGGCACTCAAAAACAGAAGCACGGGGGGGGGGGGTATGAGAGTGGAGAGCCCAACGCTGAATATCTGAACAGGAGATAAAGCATAACCTTCAAGCGATTAGCAAATCAAGTTCGCTATTTTCAAAGTGATTTAACGACCAAGCTGTTAATATATGCACATTTTATTCCAAAAGCTGTAATTGACAACAGCAGAATGCAAATCAAGTTTCAGGGACTTCCCCACCGATGTAGAAACCTCTTTTGACAGGTGTTTTCTTTTGCACCTGACTCTAAAGTAAAATCGATTATGCAAATTTTATGAGAGCAATACTGAGCTAGCAGGTGCGCAAAGAAAGGGACAGAGAAACAGACAGACAGACAGACAGACAGACAGACGGAAAGTCAAGGAAACAGACAGA
This sequence comes from Peronia verruculata, assembly GCA_038406235.1. Classification (NCBI taxonomy): domain Eukaryota; kingdom Metazoa; phylum Mollusca; class Gastropoda; order Systellommatophora; family Onchidiidae; genus Peronia; species Peronia verruculata. Next base: position 5,774 of record JBCAUA010572132.1, read on the forward strand.
CAGACGGAAAGTCAAGCAAACAGACAGACAGACAAACGGACAGGACAGACAAACAGACAGATATGGCAGGAAAGTTCAGCCGAACGAGAAAGAACAATTTCCACATAAAGAAATAGATGAGTACAGTCAGATGGCCGACAGAGTGATAGCATTTTCCGCGTTCCCAGAGCCGGAGTAGCGTCCGGTCATAGCACTTCACATGGAGGCACAGTGTAATGAGGCAATTTGGCGGCAGTTAGCTTCAAACGCTCCACTATGACAGGTCCACAGGTCCACATTTTGCTGGCTGGGCGAAAAGGTCAACCTGCCTGTGTTTGGCCGTGTGACCTGTGCCCTATGACTGCATCCTTGTCATTCCGCTGCTGTCTGACTGCTTATCTGTCTAACCTCAAGCTAACCCGCGCTCGGCCATCCCTCGTTTGGTTTGCAACATGCAGACCAAATGAGCACACGGACAAACTTGTACCTAGCTTTATACATACCAGAAACACGAGCACCTTACGGCCACTGGACCGATGTAACACTTTACAGGAGCCAAGGACGTTATATCAAATGTAATGCTTTATGGCGCATCAGTATGGTAACGATTAGACTGCGCTGTACATGGCATTATCAAATCTGCCAATGCTGTAACTATCAAAGTAGGAACATGGCTCTAAAAAAAAAAAAAATTGCTTTAAATATACGAATCTCAAATTCTGGGGGCTTAAAATTGGAGTTTATCATTCGATGTATAATAAGTACTGGCAGCCAAAAGCTGAGCCATGGTTCATATCTAATACAACATTCTTGTTACGTTTTTATTATTATTATTATTATTATTATTTAAACGTAAAAATCGTAATTTCAACAGGCTCGTCGTAGTGGGGGAAACAAGCGTCAAAAAGCGGAACAATTTCGCCAAAATCGGTAGGATTAACAGGTCTGTACAACTGACGTCCAACTTACACAGCATATGGGGGTATTGGTTGTAAAAGAATTATTGGACAAGGACATTACGTAAACATCTCAAATATAACGTGCAAAACCTTAAGAGCTAGGAAAATCTCTAGATGTTCACCTTAAAAAAATACCCAAAAAAACGAACAAACAGAAAATGAGCGCAAGCGTTCACTTTACTTTAAGACAAAATAAATGGGTGTGTCAAACATGCTTTACGTCGGAACCGCTCTTTGTAAGACAAGAGCAAAATCAAATGAAAACAAAACCTCACAGACCAATGCGCCCAGCAGGAAACAAGAGCGATAGCTTTGTATTAGATAAAAGGGTTACAAAGGTTACCCTGGGGTTTTGAAATCTTTTCAAAAAGAAAGTGGGGGCAAGGGTGGGACGGGGGGAGGTGGGAGGGGAAGTGATGGCTGGCAAATATAAAGGGCGTCTAGCCCAATTCCTAAATGGATACAGAATAGTTCAGAAATATGAATAAGGCTACACACTGAAAAAATAACCCCGCTCCTCTTGCTTCATATCGGATTTAACATCTATGTCGGACAAAATAAAGCGTTGACGTTCTCGATTCATTACTGTGAGGCTGGCTATTTAAGAAGGATGATTCATTACAGGGATCGTGGTTTGCCATTTCATTTCTGCGTTGCAGAACAATATAAACGTTTCTTTGCGATTCTATGAGAGGTGTGCAAAGCAATCCCTCCGATTCAAATGAGAGATGCCTGGGTCAGGATTGTATCGATTCTGTTCTGGATCTAGACGTTAAAATTATATCCAATTTCCGTATCACTGCACTTTTTGGACCAGGTATCCTAATTTTTTAGGTTTGTTTTGAAACTGGAGAGGCCTTTTGACGAGCTTTTTTTTTTTTTTTTAAAGCATGTCATCGCCTCAGCCATTTCGTTTTTCTTTTTTTTTTCAGTGAATAGATTGGACCAGTCTTGTAATAGATCGATAGAGGCTACAGCTGCCGCCGAACTGTGAAGACGGTGGCAAGTCTACCATGACAAAGAGGGAGAAAAACGCCGTGCATGCATATAAAAAGAGAGAGCTCCAGGCACACGTACGCATTCAAGTATATTAAACTTGAGCGGGAGGATTTAAATACTAGGTTTTGGTCCATTAACGTCACCTTTATAATCGAGTTGAAAATCCAGCGTCAACTTGTTTCCATATGGTAATTTCAAAGGAAAAGAAAAATTACCTGGATTATTAAATGTCACGGACCACTGATGTAAGATTTGAACATTTAACTAACGTAATATTTGCGATAGCAAAGAGAAAAGATATGGTAGAATGACGAGCACTATGGTGAGTGCACTGCACATTATACCAGACATATGTCGACAGCAGAGCTAGACAGCTATTATGGTTCTAGTCTACGCTATGAGCGCGCCATCTCCTGAGCCAAACAGCTTGTATTTGGCCATGATGGAGTTATCGTGTGAGCTACGGAAGGCCGGACAAATTGAGCATCAATACCATTGCAATCAGAAATATGAAGATACCTGTTAAGCACAACAGTTCATTTTCATGCAATATCCAACCCCAAACCCAAGCCACATGCAGATAAAATGTCCAATCAATCTACATTTTACATAATAAAAGTTTAATCCATTTACATCATGTACGCACTCAAACTGAGAGAGCTATGGTAGACCTGGTTCATGTGGAGCGCAATTTCATTCAGAGTTTCTTTAATATGATATGATTAAATGAAAATACTTAAAATACACGGACACCTTTTCTTGTTGTATGAACTAAGAACGGCGAAAACAGTAAGGTATTATTCTGTCGAAGATGCCCGTTTAATTCTACCTTGCTATCTCAACAAAAGTTGAGGCGCTAAAATTCAATCTATAACTGCGAATAGGCTGATCTCTAGATAAAGCAATGACCATTAGTGGAGAAACGTTCCATATCTAATTTGTTCTATATGTTGATTTTCCATTCCGAAGTTATTACAAACACCGATGTCCACTATCGTTCCTGAGGAAAACCTCTCTGTCTTGAAGAAATGACCCAGATGAATGTAATTAAGGTGGATATAAGGAGCATTTGGCGTCCAACGTGCCATTTGCCATAATAACAATGACACCTATTGCTATATTAATCATGTGGCCGATGAATTTAGATGGCAGAAACTATAACTTATTTGTGCCACTACTGTCCACTGTAAATGAGAATTCCTCAGAATTCCTCAGCGGTGCATACATGCATAGTGAGATCATTTGCGAGAGTCTTGTTGATCATAGACATACTAGCTGCTCTCATCTGCGATACCTACGGGAATATGAGTAATGACATCGTTTATTTCCTTCACAGACTGAAAGAGAGAGAGAAAAAAGAAGGAAAGACAGAGCAAAAGAAAGAGAGAAGGAAGGAAGAAAAGAAAGAAAACGAAAGAAAGAAAGAGAAAGAAAGAAAGAAAGAAAGAAAAAAAGAAAGAAAGAAAGAAAGAAAGAAAGAAAGAAAGAAAGAAAGAAAGAAAGAAAGAGTTTTAAGAATACTCCAGGTCCGAAACGATCATAATTCTTTCGTTCGCTTAGCCCAGGTCCCAAAAGATGCCATTTTGAAGTGGAGGACTACTGTATTGGTTGCAAATACACATAATTATCTGCACACATAAAACGGGCCCTGGTTAACGCATAATCTTTGTACGATACAATATCTGAAATGAGAATGAGATGAGGCTTTGCCCTTTTTTTTTTTTTTTAAATCACATCCCAGTTTCTTCTAAGTTATGATATTTCCGTTCTGAATCAGACAGCCTCAGGTGGCGATAGTATTGCTAGATATCAGCCCAGTAATTAGAACTGAGGACTGACCTCAGTCTCACACCGTTAACGCATTGTCTTTGTACGGTACAATATCTGAAATGAGAATGAGATAAAGCTTTTTACAGTTTTTTTTTTTTTTTTTAATCAGATCATAGTTTCTTGCAGATTATGATATCGTTTCCGCTCTGAATCAGACAGCTTTAGGTGGCGATAGTATTGCTAGATATCAGCCAAGTTATTAGAATTGAGGGCTGACCTCAGTCTCACACAGTTACCATCAACATTCCGCCTTGGGTCCTATTACAGACCAGTACTTCTTCCTCCCATAGGGAGATCACCATTGGGTCTGACGGAATCTTCCATAGAACTACGCCTGGAGGGAGGAAAGAAAGGCTGAGAGGACAGGGCCTATGATCGAGGGGAAAGGTGATGGGATCTTGATAGTCAAGGATGAAACGGTGAGCCAGCATCATGTCTAGGGAATCCACTACTGAATCATATTTTGAGGAAGTTGGTTGAGGAGAGGGGGAAAAAAAGAGATCGTCTAGACCTGTAAATAAGCGACGAAACGAAGTAGAGGTATGGTGGTTCTAAATAGAGATGGCAACTCATCAAAACCATCGGCAAATCCAAACAGAAATCAATGGCATGGGAGAAAGGTTAATTCCCATTTCAGATCGAGATGCTTTTAGGGCTGGGAAAGACGTAATTATAGGCTGTTTACTTTGTACAATTATGCTACATTCGAATGTAGATGTAAGGAATGGATTGATGTATCAGACAGCATTTCCCATTTTGCGTTCCATTTTTATTTTTTAATATATCAAAATCAAGATTAACATGGTAATAAAATCCTAATCCTATGTTTGTTCCTGTGCACGTATTTTTATTTGATACTTTCGTCCTTCTCTTCTGCATCCATCTTTTTCTTTACAGAATGACAGAAATGCACCGACAAGGAGATTCCAAGCTGATACATGCAAGTGGTTTTCACGACCACATATCCATAGTGCCGGTCTGGGAATTTGCTGATTCCGCACCAGCGGGAAATAAAAGCCCTAATTTCCTTCGGTAATGAGAAATGTGCCACAGTTGGGCTACGCTGACGTAGAAAGATCGCTGCTGAATCCAGTGAATGATGCTGGCAATCCTAGAAATCCTACAGATTACGGCCTGTCGATGTCTCTCTACACGCCTATACTTTTCATGCCCAGGACTTTTTTGCCTTTGTCTAATCCCTACAGCATTCTTTCTGCATTTAAACCTGTTAACAGCTCCAGACAAGGAAAAAGAACAAGTCTGCGGGAAAATGCTGATGTTCTTCGATTAAGAGACACCCGAACTGGTGATCTGCTCTGTGATATGCATTTGCCGTGACATGAAATATGGCAACATTAATACAGCCGTTGTGGGTTAATCTATTAACCTACATCATCCTTTGAAGGAAAAATAACGGGATTAGGCCTAGGTGAACACAGTATTACGTGTGCCTAGGGCTAGGCATACGAGTACACTGGAATGTGTACTATATTGTTTTAAATGTGGAACGATGGCATGTCATAATATTCAATGTGTATAATGCTAGATTCTAGTCGATTTTAATTCTGTTTTCTTCTTATAATGTGCAAATGTTGTTAAAGTTGTTTGTTTTCTCTCTCTCTCTCTCTCTCTCTCTCTCTCTCTCTTCACTACCTAGGAAGCATTGCAACAGCATCGACCACAGTTGTATGAATAAGACTTAAGGTTTCAAAACACAATAATATCCTGGATGCCTGGATGGGTCATACAAACACGTATCCTTGGTATCCTCACTGGAACTATCAGTTTCAAACTCCACCCCTGGTTCACTGAAATTTCTGGTTTCCCTCACCAGATAAAGATTTGATATCTTTGAAAACTATCTATTTCCAAATTCGTACTTCTCCAAACACATCACTGAAAAGTCCTGGCACTGTTTACATAGCACTCAGCCAGAGTAAACAGACTGGGCCGCAAACATAGTGTAATAACAGAGCTAATCTGTCCCTTGTCACTTCTCTGTGGTCTTTACACAAGAGACAAAGTGACCAAAGAAAATGCCAGATCTTTTTACTCCCGCTAGACTTCACTCACTGTCCGGTTTGACAGTGTTGTTGGTGTCCTTGCTCATCTTGGTTCCATGGCCAGAAATGCTGGAAAACATACAAATCTCTCCGTCTGTGGAGATCAGTTTTCAATGCCTGGATTTCATGGTAGCTTATTCGCTGCCATTCATTGAATCAGTGGACTTTTGTCCACATCATTCAATAATAAATTTATATTTATCTCATCGACCTTTTGATCAGATGCCAGAGCCTTCTCCTATATTTCTTTACTTTAATAGGTTTTATGATTTTTATGAATTGCCCAATGATAACTTTCCGCCTATGCATCAACGGAGACACAGTCATACACATGTAAGATCTCTTTCATAACCACAATATAAATTAATCTATCGAAAGAAAGTGTGACATCTCTTCATTCTCTCTAAATGTAACACACTGTCCAGTCTGATTTTGTTGATGTTGTTCATCTTGTTGGTATTCTTATTCATAGGTGAGGCCCACTATCCCAACAAATGCCTGGATGATAAGGCAGCCCTCACAGAGAGACGGGTTGTATGAAATCTTGTGCTGGGAAACACACAAATCTCTTCGTCTGTGTTAAAGTCTGAGTTCTTTCATAGCAGATCCTGCCACGCTATTCAGTGATGTCATCGACCTTGCTGGTCTGATGCCTGACGCTTCATCTATGTTTGCGTATATAATCAGTTTTTATCATCTCTGTTTGCTTATACAAACAGGTATTAAGTTTCATGAAGCAACTTGTGGTAGCTACTGGCTATCAACTTAAAAAATAGGAGAAAAAAAAAATCATCTTTCATTACCACTATACATAGACACCATTTCAGGTGGAAACAGAATTATTTCTGCTGACATCACCCCAATAACCTATTGAGTGCTCTACTTAAAATACAGACTTTCGTGTAGTGAAATAAACCGAACTTATACCAGATTTTGGTAACCCCTGTGGGCTGGTAATAACTAAAATGAGCATGCGTATTTGTTCTGATAATGAAAGATAGCAGGCTACTGCTCTAGAATTGTATTATTCTTTTAAAGAAGAAAGGTAGGTTATTTAGCAAACTTTTCACATAGTGCCTATCTCTGTCTCTCTCTCCCGCTCTCTCTCTTTCTCTCTCTCTCATCCTGCAAATTATCTATCTTTCAGTTCGTTGATAGATACATCCATCCGTCCCTCCGTTCGTGCCTCTCCCGTTCGTCCGTCCATCCATCCATCCATCCATCCATCCATCTATCCCTCCATACATCCATCCGTCCATCCATCCATCCACATGTTTGTCTGTTTGTCTGTCTGTCTGACTGTCTGTCTGTCTGTCTGTCAGGTCATCAATCACCTTTCATCTATCTATTCATCAGTTTATTCTGTTCAGAACAATCCCAATTAGTTCATCGCCCATACATGAGGTAGGTACAAGCAAAGCTGCGCGTTTCCTGCTTTGATATTTCTATCTTTAACTGTATCCCTTGCTGACGTCGCTGACAAGGTTGTCCAGTCAAATGGCCACTCTACATGGAGAAAAGCCACACATAAATCATCAGCATCAGCTCAGCAAATAGACCGAGATAGTGGTCGGCTTTCTCTTTGACAGTCAGGGATTATCGAAACGGACAGCCTGGGAAATCGTTATGTCACTGGCTTTGTGATCAGAACAAAGTGTCTCGATTCAGGAAATGTGTTCTTTTTTAACACACTTTCTCCACAAAAAACCTATTTTGCAATCTGTTATGGAATAGCTAGCTTAATGATGATCTTTCTAAGATACTAGAGCATTGTTCTCCAGTTTCCATTCCAAAACGACTGAGGAAAACCTCTTTTGTAATCTGTTATGAAATACCAAATTAGGAAAGTGGTCAGGCATGCCGTGCTAGGGTTGAGAAGAAGAAGTAGTGATGAAAGCTTAAACCAACCGTGAAATTATCCATTCATAAACGAATGACATAATGTATTATATCATAGATTGAAAGTCACAGATTAATGACATACAGAGGAAACAAAAATAACCTGAATAACAGAGTAGAAACTCTCTGAGCTATAAGATAAACAATTTCGCTTTGACTAGCGTGACAGATGGTCAAAATAGACTCGACAGTCTATGCAGTCTATTGCGACTAGGTAGGCCCTATTTTTTTTTTTTTTTTTTGCCAACCAAACTGCATCGTTTGATCTAATTTGGCGTATTAGACGTTGTAGATTCCAGATCTAGATTCTATGCTCCAGAGGGGAGAAGTTCCATACCAAATGGCTTCAGGTCGTTTGTGAATACGGCTGTATGTAGAGATTTAAAGTATGTAGGGCGAGATTTAGAGTTATAAGAGTTGGGATGAGATGCAGAGTTTACTCAAGTACCCTGGAACATCTAATTACTTCATCTGGTTGGAAACAGACCACTGGGATTTTGTTGTTGTTGTTGTTGTTGTTCTTGTTGTTGTTGGTAGCAAAAGCCTCGTCCAACAGAATTACTAGTCTAGATCTATTTCAGGCTACAAAACAATGTAGAGGCCACAGCGTAGATACTGCAGAACTAGATCTACACTGCATTGAGTTGAACAATAAATTCTGACTATGAAGCACTGATCTTTGCACTGCAACGAAAACAAAAACAAAGAAACAACAATAACAACAACAACAACAATAACAACAACAACAACAAAAAAAAAAAAAACAGATTCCTCCAACTTTGAGAGAGAAAAAAAGGGGGGGGGG
>JBCAUA010572243.1:0-16400 GCA_038406235.1 Peronia verruculata
CCTGCCCCCCCCCCCCCCCCCCCCCCTTAATCTATTGACTGCCAGGAACTTAGTCACTGAAATTCTTACTAAATCATTTTTGGAGGGGGAAAACACAAAATTGTATAGACCATTGAAGTGCTGAAAAGCTATCAGTTTTCATGAAAGATGGACAGAAGAATGAATGTTCTGATAACTTTATCAGCGAAAGGATTAATTTAATTGACTTACCCTCTCAAACACATGATTTCTAGGAACATGCCCTCTGTACAGTCTCCAGGTCAATGACCTCTTTCTCATAGAATCTCACTGCTAATGATCTCCTTTCCATTAAACTTTATCTCCTCTAGGTCTGATATTCATTGATCTATCCTATACAGAATCTCTTCTCTCTTGACCTATTGCCAAAACCATCTTATCTTCACTAAATGTTACACTGCATATTTCTAATAATTCATTGACATATTCTCTGCAAAATCCCATTTCTATTCACTTGCCTTCCAAAAAAATGTATTTCCATAGATCAAATCTTCATAAAATCTTAACTACATGATGTGTCTTTGTATAATCCCGTCTCCAATAACTTACCTTCCAAAAAATCTGATCTCCATTAACAGCATTGAAGACAGTTCCAACATCATAGTTCAGATGATTGTGACCATGTTTGACAGCTTTCACTGGGGCTGGACCACACCTTGTCACACCTGAGAATGACAGAAAACAAATCTGAATAAAGAATGAAATAATACAAAGACCGCCTGCTGTAATTCTTGAACTACTGATAAGAGCAGGAATTCAATGAGATGAAAGTCATCTGTAACCACTAACAACATGAGCACAGAAACCACAAAAGTCATATCCTGCCTCCTACCTCAATAAGACATTCATGAGTTTCCTCCTCCCAGATTAACCCTTTGAATCCTGGTCACCAGTGCCTGAAAACCCCCTGCCCCTGGACTTCTGGGCCAAGACTGCACATTTCTCATTTCATACTCAATATCTTTTGTAAATGCAAGCCTCAAACACCATCATGGGCGCGGACATTTGTAATCAGCATATTCCTAAATATCCTTGCCCCAAAGCGATCTATTAGACCTATTTATATCTACTGGAAGCATAGGACTGGAGTAAGTATGTCAACCCGGTATTGGGCTGTAGGGTTCAACAGGTTAATGGAGACCATATTAAGATACATTATGAAATTTGTCTATTTCAACTGTTGCAAAATGATTCAATTTTATAAAATAATATAATTTGCCAAAGTGAAGAATAAGTTTGCTATATGATTCATGTACTCACTGTTACCCATGCTGATATAATAAATGAATAACAATGTAGGCAGATAGAAGAGCATGTTGAAAGAACTACAACAAATACAAAATTAACCTTCACTGCCTATTTGTGGTGTGGGGTCAAATGCTTGCCATCCATCATAACCTCTTGGCAAGTCTGGTCTTCGGAAATATGATTCATTCCAGACATGGAAATTCCTTGATGAATATAAGAAACAGGGTCATTGTATCAGAAAGCATGAGAGGATAAGAAAAGCACATGTATCAAAATGCACAGAGAAAAAAGGGTTAATAGCTAACCACTTCAAGAAAAACATTAAAAAGTAAATAAATGTGAAAACAGGTGGAGATGTATAAAACACAAAATATATAAGAAAAACAGAAGCAGCAAAACAAACTGAACAGATGTATCAATGTATTACCTTGTGAAGCTTTATCCAGTTCATTAGAGAATGATAATATCAAATATCCTGACTTTTCTCATTGTCTTTCTGTTTTATCATGGCAGAAATATTGTCTTTAATTACTAGGCAAAACAGGACAGAGGTAAAAAAAAAAAAAAAGTTGCAGTGCCATAAGGAACATGGTGATAATGACTAGCCCTAATGAAAGATCAAATAGGATAAAAAAAAGAAAAAAACTTGACCCAAACCCCCCTACCATCCTTTGAATTCCTTTAGAATTTAAGTTTATTCAGCCCCACATATTTGTGGCCTTTTCATGTCACTGTGTTGAATTAGTTGTGGTTACACTGCCTCTGATTTACTATTGGAAATTTCTGTCAAATAAAGTGTGTAAGTCGTTGATAACATGGATCACATTTCAGAATCCTTTGTAGTCTCCACAGAACTATGAAGCACAAGCCTCACCAGTCTGAATCTCTACCCATCCACTCTATCCACTCATCATCCTCACTGATGAAGGTGTCGATCGTGGTGTTGTCTCTGTCAATGCCAGACACAAAGGTTGTTACCACACGAGTTGGAATACCCAAGGCTCGCAGCACTGAAAAGATAAAATTTGACAGATGTGCACTTATCTGATTCACTGAGGATTTAATATAGGTAGTGACTGCAAGTGATTCTTGATATTCTCAGTTTTCATCATGCACTGTTTTCCCTCATTCTCTGAATGAATGATCACGATAGGAGAAATAGATAACAAGAATAATGCATGATTCCAAAACAGATGAAAAAGATTTTTTGAGATTTCATAAGACAGACAAATATTTCCATCATTCATTAACAAAATACAAAACTGGGACTAACCAAAGTCTACATTAACTTTGGTTTATGGGAATGAAATTTTAGAGACATTAATGTTCATTTATCATGCGAAATTATGTTTGAATATATGTCAAAAATAAATTTTAATAGAACTTTTAATCTAAAGCTACTATATGCACAAAAATATATTCATTTCAGTTAATCAAACTAGATAAAATTGGCCATAAACTGTTCAAAGAACCAAGTCCTGTATCAAAGGCAAGGACGGTTTTATTCAATAACAAAACAAAGATTTCATACTGATGGGAGATCACTGTGCTCAGTTCTATTACTTCCTTTACCAGACAAAAGAGGGATTAAACAAGCAGAGTAAAGAGGAAAAACTCACACTTTGCACCCTTTGCTGGAAACATGTACCATGAAAAATTCAAAAAAAAATTATGACGTAAAGGGAATGTTTTCTTCTTCGTTGTGATAATTTATCAAATTTTTTGGCGATCAGTCTTTGGAATGACATGAAGTAAAGGGATTTTTTTTCCTCTTTGCACTGCTTGCTCAACACTTTTGTCTGGCAAAGGGAAGTAAAAGGACTGGTCAAAATGATCTCCCCTTACACCAGTCCATCTTTTGGAAGGGGCAGATAATTTGCAAAAAGAACTCTCATTTAAATGCATAAATCTGATATACAAATGAAACACACTGTGAGCAGGATCATGGTACATAAGATAATTTGAAATGTGTCTACTAAGGAATCAGATAATGTAAGACCATTTTGCTGTACTGACTATTTTATCAATTTCCTTTAGATTGTGAGAGTTCATTTAGAGAATGTAGATACATCTTACATAATAAGACTGAAAAGACACTCTGCAAATTTTCAGTGGACATCTAGCCCAGATAAAACTGTAGCCATATGTGAGTTTAAAATAATATTTATAAAATTTATAATATTAGTTTTCATCTCTGCAAGTCTAAATCTGCATGTAAAAACATAAAATTCAGAAAAAGTCAAGATCTTTTGCTACATTCCATAAGCCCGAAACAGTCACTAATTTCCCTATGGCTACAATAACAGAAAGAAAACAGACCTTTTAAAATATATCTCTGTAACTATATGACTTTCAAACACCATTAGGGGCAAAATTTCACTGTCTGTCTAAGCCTCAAGCTACATATCTATTTCGACGTGAAAACTGCAGTTTCAGACACTCACAAGATGTGGCCACTCCTGCAAACACCCAGCACTGTCCATATTGCACAGACTTGCCAGTGGCCATAAATTGCTGGAGTATCTGGTGACTACCTGCCCAAGCTAGTGGTGATGTGCTCTCTGCTGGACAGGACTGTATCCATCTACCTTCCAGTACACCTTGATCATCAGCCCTGTTCACCTGGTTGAGACAGCATAGCATGTAGACAGATAGACAATTAGACAAACACATGGATGGCTGAATGAACAGGCAGGCAGACTGATGGATGGATGGATGGATGGATAGGAGGATGAACGGATGGGTGGATGGATGAATGGATGGATAGACTGACAGATGGATTTTAAGATGGAATTAGCAATCTTGTTAAAATTATTATCTTTTAGAAGTGATAGATTATGTCAGAATGAGCAAGTATGTTGAGACAGGTAGGGAATATTTTATCATTTTGATGAACATGTACCAATGCAGAAAAATGCCTGAAGTAAAGTAGAAACTTTCCCAATGAATTACTCTTGCGAATGGAATTACCTGTGCAACAAAGGTTCGGATAAAAAATATTGGACTCCGTCTGGCTGTATCACTGATCTCTGCCCGATCCATCAAGAAGAAAGCAGCTTCCAGGACAGGATTATCAAACTAGATGAATTGAAATAATATCAGAACATTTTTTATGTGGGTCAGTATGTTATGTTTAATCTAATGAACCACATCAACTTTTTGCCTCTTTAAAAATAAATGCTTGATGATTTACAAACAGCATGTCTGATCTTTTCTTTCACATCTGTCTTCACTTTCTGTTTAATTTACAGGAACCACTTTCCTTCCTATACTCCTCAAAGTTCTTTTCCCGAGAAAATTTTAAACAATATTTTAATTTTCAACATTTTGTTATAAAATAATGCATACTTAATTATCTAAGTATGTGTATGGCAAGGATCTTTCAGAGATAAGCTATCAATAGTTAAATTCATGCAACTAAGATTAAACTTAAGTACTTTGAGAAGTCCTAATACATGTAATAGATTTCGGGTGATGTTTGTTTCAAAAATTTTTGTTTGCAAAATTCTAAAAACCTTGAAATTTTCAAAAACAGATAAATTGCTAAGCTGTACCCATTACATAAAATCATTTTTTGAAGATAATATTACTTGAACATAAAAACCGACAACTCAAGGAATCATTTTAAATAAAAACTCCCCCAAACTGATGATTACAGTACACAAATGAATGACGAAACTGCTATTCACATACCTTTAACTTTCCTTTTTTTTTCTTCTTTTTTTTTTTTTTAAAGCAAGCTGTGAAAACTAACAATGAGGAGACAATCTGAACGTGGGATTGTTCTTAAAAGCTTTAGAGATGTAAGTGTCAGCGATTGAACAGGACAGAACAGAGCAAAACAACCAAGGTCAAGGTGGCTGCTGAACGTGGCTGAATACTGAATGTAAACTCTGAAAATTCAGGCCAGACTATGAAATTTAAGTTTATAAGTTTTGAAAATTTATAACATCTATCTTATCCCTGCTACGTACCTGTCCAAAGTTCCAGGGAAGTCCATCATGGGCCATATGCTTCCAAATACGTCCATGATCATTGAGCACATACTCGTATCTCTCATCACCATTGGCAATGTATACAACATCAGCTGTATGTGGTGCACATCAGTTTAAATTGAAATATAAACATCAAAATCAGACATTTTTTATATACAAGAGTGCACTAACCTGCTCCAGATTGTTCAATTATATTTACATCAATGGCTGTGAGTTGAGGTGTACATTAGTAATAAAGACCATTCCTAACTATGAACATATTTCCAGAAAGAAAAAACTGAGATCTCTATAATCTTGTTGCTGTTTACCAACATGTTCATTTCTCACTTAGATTATACATAACAAAATGTCTTGCGCCCAGGGCAAATGAGTCGCAAGTCACCCCAGGTGATTTCAAGTCACAGTCATTATTTACCATTTTTCACTCTTTTCCGACTATGATACCAAAATATTTCTTTTCTTTTCAGATTATAAAAAGGTTAAATTGACGTTTTGGGAAAAAAAAAAACTTAGTATCATAGTTGGAAAGTACTTAAAAACTACCAAAAACAGCCGTATATCTTCGTTGTGCGAGGCGACTATTAACTCATTTGTCCTGGTCGCAAGATAAATGAATTCTCGAGAGAAGACATAACAAATAAAAGTAACATGGTCAGATGGTCCCGATTCTAAATTTATTATGTATCAGATTTCTAAGTGGTACTAAGTGTAAGGAAAAAAATGAAGGTGCTAGATAAGCTCTTTCTATGACACTCCAAATGACATATATTTATGTAATACTGACATTGTTACTTTGTGCTTTTGTTCTAGCAGAGATATACATAAAACTCTAATGTCTCTGAGATGAGATAGTACTCACTGTGCTGGAAGTTTTCATTCTTTCATTATATCTTACTAAATAACAAACACATAAGATATTTTATTTCATATGAATCACAGTATATGTTGGTAATTGATCTTACCTGAACACCAGGGGTTGAAAATAAGGATTACATCTTCGTCTTTGATCTCACTTCTTGATATTAAGTTCTCATTGCTTTTGATGGATGTTTCCACATAAATTCTGTATTTACCCACACAGGCATTGGCTGTTGTTTTGATAGCCACATCAATAGCTGAGCCCTCTAATCGCTGAACTGTGGCCGTCCAATTCTCCACAACTGATGATACTGAGGTTTTATTCTTCAGGTCAAGCTTGAAGCGGAGAAGTGTCCCTTTGCTTTCCAATGGATGGCTCCCTGTTAATTTTGAATCAGACTGTCAAAATATATTTTTAAGGGATGTCAATCTGTCTACATGAAAAAGTAGGAAAAGAACTGGCATATTCTTTAGCAATTTGTAAAACTGAAGTACATGTACGTTAATGGTAAATTATGCTGGATTTGGGTCCAAAAGAGAAATTACTGACAGCCAAAAGTAGGAAATCCTCTTTAAGTTGGAAAATTGACATCCCAATACTTTTTCCAAATGCTTGTGCTTTATTTCCCAACATTAATTTTCCTTCATAACAAAACTTATACAGAATATTTGTCCAATCGTCTTGCCTGGTTGCATACACTTTCTTTTCCAGACTGTGTTTGTTTGCATGTACAGCTATTATCATCAACAATTTTTATGGAAAAACCTCAAACCAGCTTTTGATTTCTATCTTTTTTTTTTAATTATCTTCATGTTTTATATATGTATGAAATCAGAAAACATATACAGTCATGCACAAAAACTTGAATTGCTCAAGGTTCCGTAATTCGAGATTTCTGTGATGGCCTTTTCTTACTAAGAAACAGCAGAAGGACTGATAAGGAAACATAACCATAATGACACTTATGTGATCCGATTCTTGCAGGAATTAGTGCTCCTCAGTTTATCTACGTGACATCATCCACAGCTTTTTTTTGGACAGTGCAGTCCCCACCACATTGCTGTGCAAGCATTGGGTCATGTAGGCTATGGTTATTCCTTGCTGTAAAGATGGCAAGTGTGGCCCAGTTCACCACTCCACACAATTACCACACCACCCCCTTCCGGTGCTTCATCTGCATTGAGTCCCAAATTTTAGACCTGTACCATACAATCCCTACCCCTACCACTCCCACAAGTCTTTCCCTGAACACCAATAGCTGGGTTGAGCAAGGCCAGACACAAAATGAGGCTAATTAGATATTCTGCCACTTTGAGATCTGGTACATGGTGATGAAATCATTCGAGAAATGCGTTTTGAAAGTTTGGGAAATCCATGTTGATAATACAAAGAAAACATAGGGAATTTAAATGGGATCAACAACAGTTGACATTTCTGTGCTCAACTGTAATATGATAACTGACTTCACCTATCTAATCAGACCTTTCCAGCTTTGTTTTATAATTCTGTCAAAATATGTCAGTGTTATGTCAGTGTTAATCATATGCATTCATGCCAAGAAGGTTTATTTTCAACATCATTACTAAGGAAAGTATAGAGTTCTTTTCATGTAGATTTTGTGTCATACAAACAATGTTTAGTGTCACATTCTTATGTGTCAGTTAGCCTTTACCAAAGGAAAACTGCAGCACTACTGAGTCCTTTTCCACATTGACGTCTCTGTCAAAGTTGATTGTGATGGTAAAGTCTTGACCACGTCTCACTATCAGCTCTGTCGCCTCAAATTCCCAGGTGTGGTGGTCCATCCTGTTCTTCTCTTTATTCAAATTAACACTCTGAAATCCTAAAGCACTCTCTGAAAACAAGATACCAGCAAAATTGATTGATATGAGATCAAGTATGATATGACGGAAAGGGATAGACTGGACACACAAGAGAGGACAGTCGAGTCAGGACGGGACGAAATCAGATGGGATGGACAGGATAGGACAAGACAGGATATAACAGGATAGTACCAAACAAGACAGGATAGGATAGGACAGGATAGGACCGAGCAAGATAGAACAGACAGGATAGATGTGATTTTTCCAGACTTCATTCCCAAAATAGCAAAGGCGCAAAGTCAACAAGCTAAATATTCCACTCACTGAACTCTGACAAAAGTTAAGTTCCATATACTTGGTGCACTGGAGCAAAAGAGTTGAGGTTGAATAGAGCTCTATATGTTTAAAAACCCTCTAGTAGAATCTTACAATTAGTAATTTGTCCTACGTCCAGGCCTTTTTTGGGGTGATATTTCACTCACAAAATTGATTACTTTCTGTACAAATACTAATGGAAGATGAAAAGAATTGTCAAATTTACTTTAAAAAATTAATGAAATAATGAGATGAACGTGTTTTCTCTGTGTAAAATTTTTATAACATTCATTTCAAAATGAACAGAGTAATTTTTGTTTTGTTCTGTTTGCTTACAGTGCTTGTTCAAAACTGCATTTAAGCAACCTAGCTCGTAGATAAAATAAATACTGTTTATTTACTCACCATTGGAAACAGTTGCAAGTAGTTGTAGTTTCTCTCTATGTTCTTCACTTGACATCCACTTCATCCTACCCTCCAGCTCATGCCCTAGCTCAGTCGCAATCTTCGGGTAATTCCTAGAAAAAAAATATACAATAATGGTAGCAACAAATCTAACAATACCACGTACAATATATAAAACTGAGCTCTTTTACTAGTCCAATATGAAGTAGAAAGAAAAAGTATGAGCATGGGTTGGGATAGGAAGATCGTTCTTTCTCGGTAGCCTTTCAACCTCCAATGTGGTGGTTATCTCGGCTGTTATAGGAAGATGAGGGAAGGGATTAGGTTAGTTAATGAGTCCAGGTCCTAAAAATGTGACGAGGGAAAGTGAATTTCAGTTGATTCTAGAGTTTCCATAATGCCAAGCAAAAGTCAAAATTTCAAGTTCCAGATGACCTGTCTAGATAATGAGATCTTCTCCTTCTTTTGGATGGAGTGATTTTTGAGTGATTTAGATCCATTAGTGTGTGTCAACATAACACTGTTTCTGGCTCTTCAAAAGGCCCCTGACTCTTTAAGCTGAAGAAAATGTCTTGCGCCCAGGGCAAATGAGTCAGAAGTCACCCTAGACCATTACGAGCTGCGGCCATTTTCAGCTATTCTTGGACTGAGATACCATTTTTTTTTTTCACAGAATAAAAAGGCAAAACCTATTTTAACCTTTAAAAAATGTTAATAGCTGAACCAGAAAATAGTTAAAAACAGCCTTAACTCGAGTCACCTGGGGCGACTTCCGACTCATTTGCCCTAGGGGCAAGACAAATATTAATTTGTTAAAACTGTTATAATATCTGTGTATGAATCCTACCATGAGTTGTTTTCAATCTTTCTGACTTTGGCTGGAGCTTGAGCTGATACTGATGCTGTTGATGCTTTTGACTTCCTTCCTCTGGCCATTTTGTTCTTGCCAGAGTTGTCAGCTGTACTACTGCTGTTAGTTAGGATTCTCTCAGTCTGTAACAAAGACCCTTCACTTAGAATTACACACTAGATTGTTTGGTTACTTTCACTAAGCCATTTTCACCATCCAAAATTATTTCCTTTTGCCAAGTATAAGAGGTATAAGACAAACATGGTGGAGAAGGAAAAACAATCACTTTTCCTTCTGTTATTTGAAACATGAACAACAGAAACTTCTGGGGAAAAAAAAAATCAAGATGCAATGTCAACCAGGTCCTTTTCTCTTTGTGGTAATTTTTTTCATAATGTTTTCTTAACATGTTTCCCAATGACAGCATGAGCAAAAGAGGTTTCTAGTGCTCCCCCCCCCCCTTTCTTTGCAATATTTAACCTGCATTATACCTTTTAAATTTATACTTGGCAATGGGAAGCATCTTTGTTGGCTGATAAAATGGCTAATTTCAAGTTAAGCAAGTTTTTCTGACATCTTTTCAATATTAATAAAAATGATATGTACATTCCTCAATAAATACACATGCTCTTGAATTCAGATCATAACTATGCAATGAGTGAGGCTAGTTCGCTAGATCATAATCACTGCATTTTGACTCCAATCCAAAGGAAATTGTCTGGATCAGAATTTGAGATTTTGGGTTTTTTTCTTTGTTTTGTTTTGTTTTGTTTTCTGAAGCATGACAGCTTTAATTATTCGACATCCATCTGACGGACAAGAAAGAGGCTGAATAATCGAATTATTTTTTTTTTTTTCCCAGCTTCACTGATCCAGCAATGATGCTACATGTCTGAAGGAAAGCCCTATATATGGGCTTTTCACATTGATGACTACGGCACAAACCACGCAAATGCTTGGCCCGTTTAAGTTAACCCAGAACAAAATTAAAACTTCACCTCTTCATCTCTGGAACAAGCCCCCACGCCCCTCCTCTTCCCATCCCACCCCTCTCCATATCAGCGTGATCTTTGTGCTCAATAATTCGATTCTTTTTGTCATTCCAAATCATCTTGAATTGCTGAGCGCTTTACCGCTGTTTCGATGTGGTGCGTATCCACTACGCTAGGCCTACTGGTTAGATTACTTCTCTAGACGTCGACAGTCCTGAAGGTTGCTTTCTAACAGTATGATCATTACACATACGTATACATCGAGCGACAGTTGCGATTTGTTTTAGCAAACAAGTGTAGGATTCAAAGATATTACGACGGCATGCCGCAGAATCACTGCTGGCAACGACATTAACATAACATTAAAGCTAAAACAAAGTCGATGTCGCTGTAAAACGGCTCGGGATTTTGCCGTACACTGATCATATTGACCGGGAATAACTTTTGGCGACATCCTGCCCAAGTTGGTAAGGGGGGGGGGGGCATCATCTGATCACTTCTGCCCCTGTCAGTGCCGATGTTTTTGTAAGATTACTATGTGATCTCATCTAGATCCATTCTGTTTTACTATGACTTCCCCTCTGTCAGCTACTGAAGGCCAAACATCTGTAATTGCTACCGACACTTCGTCTGGTAGCTGGACAAGCACTGATGTCAGATCATGAAGTTAGAATAAATTATAGATTAGATATTTTGCCTGGTTCGGGAACGCCATTCATATAATTTCGTAATGTTTAAATTATAAAGTTTTAAAAAGTTTCATAATGTTTTTCATTTACCGCCTTGATTGGCGAAAATCTCTGCTCTCACAGTCACAACAGAATGGCAACGCGTTTCGTTTCATAGTTGATGTCCTCGTTAGAATCGCTGCGACGCTGTGACTTTAATTATGGCCAAAGTTATTGCTTCAGCCTGTCAACAATTCCATTAATTAAAATAATAATAAGTCTTTGCGAAATTCCTGCCACTCAAGAGCGTTTCTCCCGACATAGTAGACACCCTACTATCAAGCGTGTGCTGGGAGACAGTGGGAGACGTGCACAGATTTTGCTCTTTGGTCGTAAGTGAAGCAAGATGGTGGGAAAAGGGGGGGGGGGGGGGTAAACAAAAAATCTAAAGACGATAGTGTGTTCGGTAACATGGGCTGCCATGTCAAAATATAAATTTAATTTAAGCAACCGTCACTTAGCATTACTTTGTAAATTTCTAGTGGGTAAAAGATTTTCAGATACACTTGGGGGTAGAAAACTGGACATCAGTAGGCCTAAATACTTGTTCAGCGGTTCAGCGCACGATGCGGTTCTTTGCGTTGTTTGTCTCCCAAGGACTGCTTGTAATGTGGCTTCTGAAAATGTTGTTAAATTATCTCTCTCTCTCTCTCTCTCTCTCTCTTTCTCTCTCTCTTTTCTCTCTCTCCCTTCCACACATACACACACACTCTCCCACATACCTCTTTCTCACGGACGTTTTCTCTCTTCGCACCCTCTTTTTCTGCTTGTCTACATTCTCTTTTCTTCAACACATTCTCTCTATCTCTCTCTTTCTCTCGCCTCTTTCACACATAGCCTACTGTGGTAAATTACATTATGTTTCACCAAGGACTACGATTTGTTGCCCATAATGAACCAAAATACTAACAACTTGATGCATGCATATCTGCACATAAAAACACAAATGCATTTCAACGTAAAATGCCTTCTGCTATGAGCATATAGCGACAATTTCTTGATCATAAAGGAATCCAGTGAAAGAGCTGATAAGGGGAGGCAGAGGAGGGGATTGGATGCAGCATTACGCCTGTGCTATCTGTCGTTTTTTTTTTTTTTACCCATTTACAGGTATCAAACAGGCATATGAAAAGAACCGGCTTCGATTATTTATTTCATCTTCACATCATGTGGAAAACCCCGTAGATTGTTTGGGCTAAATAGACAACATTTGTACGCTATAGTAAATAATGAAAATAATGTATGGCAATTGCTATGTTGTCCATCGCCAACTTCTCTGTTCTTATTAAAATTTAACCTTCTTCAGAGTGTGCCAGTTTGTTGCTGAATGTAATGTAAGACATTAATGGTCTGTTATGATCATATTTATTACATGTATATTAAATATGTTTTTTTTTTTTTTTTAATTCAAAAATTTAACAGTGCAGGCTTAGATTAGATCCAGGAGCAAGTTAAAAGCTACTGTACACTCTCGATCTAATCGATTTTTCCATACATCTTCTATTTAACATAGTAATAGATCTAGATCTAGATTCTAGTAGGCTTAGGCCTAGATTCTATCGCACAAATCTTGTCTAAGCTATTAAAGCTGTAGAAATCTGAATATGGAAGATCACAGACTTAGATCTAGATCTAGATCTAGATCTATGCACAGAGGTTGATGAAGTCGAAGTTACTAAATCTTGATAGTTATCTAGATCTAGATCTAGAGCTTGGGCTAGACTAGTTTGGAAGCGTCGAAGCTGTAAAAAAGAAAATCCGGTCTTTCTGAACAGGGGGACATAGCAATAAAAACAATAGGTCTACTACAAAGACATCTCTGAGCTAGATGTATACTATTAGATATCTAGATCTAGATCTAGCTGCATCCAGAAAA
Organism: Peronia verruculata; assembly: GCA_038406235.1. NCBI lineage: Eukaryota > Metazoa > Mollusca > Gastropoda > Systellommatophora > Onchidiidae > Peronia > Peronia verruculata. Next base: position 13,110 of record JBCAUA010572243.1, read on the forward strand.
TAAAGAATCTAGATCTAGATCTACAAAATCTTCAAGGCGACATAGTTTCATCAGGGACCACGACATTTCGGAGCATTTAAAAGACTAGAACCTGCCTTGAAACATCTTCCTATGTGAAAGCAAATAGATCTAGAACATACGCGGCGGTAGCTCTAACATTGGTAAACATCTCAGCCGTGCTAGCCTACCAGTTTGTTGTTGTGTGCTGTTAGTCCTCGTCCGAAAATAGGTCACAAATGCAATGCATTTCACATGATAAACGGGACACACATATGATAATTAAACATGAATTCTGCTTAACCATTTAATGTATGCTAATTTATCGATTTAAACCTTCTTTGTTGTGGAAAAATATGTATGCATTTGTGAGACTCCAGTGGCCCACACAACATGACACCAAGCTGCTGGGGTCAAGGACAGTTCAGAGTTCAATGTGCTGTTGTGGGCCAAAAGAGGTCAAAACGCTCGTTCATTGACTAGCCTAGATCTACTTATTACATCTGTAGAGGCTGAATCGCGTAAATACCGCAGCCGTATTGGCTTGTGTCGATAAGTCGATCGATTAGTTGTTGTGGAGATATCCCACACTTCTTATTTTTTGTTGTTTTATTGTTGTTTTTCACAATTTGACACCATGAAACTAATTAAAATGCATGTATTCGATCGCCTCACTTAAAACAAAATCAAAAACAAACAAACAAACAAAGGGAATTTAAAAAACAACACAAAAAAACAAACAAACAAACTATGAAGCCTTTTAATCCCAAGAAAGTAAGATTATCTGGGATTTGGTAATCTAAAAGCATCGTTGTTCAATAATATGATTAAAGGTTATGTGCGGGATCAAAACAACACGCAGGCTGTGAGATAACTTAAGTCACTGAAGGAAAATTATTGTTCTCCTCTTATGTAACATTTTGATAGTTCGAAATGACGTCATAAGTCTCTTTTTGGTGAAACATTATCGATAATCAATCAACTATAACCCAATATCAATAGACAAGAAAATACAATGTATCTCTTGGCAGGAAACTTGGCAAGGGGAGTAATGGTAATTATAGACTAAAATGGTCAGAAGAGAGAGTTAGAACTGACTGTTAGTGGTATGCATATTTACAACAGTAAGCTCCCTTGGCACGGATCTTTGAGAAAACTAAATCCAATTACACTGTCGAACTCTATGATTACTGATTAGGCAGTATTGAATCTTTTCAAAGTTGCTTTAAATGTACTCGTGTGAATTTTGTATGTGAGTGTGTGTGTGTGTGTGTGTGTGTGTGCACCCAAGAGCATTGTGTGCGCGCGTGTGTGTGTGAGTGTGTTTTGTGTGCAATCCTGATAAACAAAACCAAAAAAAAACTGCTGTAAAATTGTAGGCTTTTTAATAACTTACATTAATCTAAGCAGGTTAAGTGTGGCTGGTCAGATCGAATTTTCTTCTTCTTCTTCTTCTTGTTATTATTATTATCATTGTTATTATTTTATCATTATTGTTATTATTATTATTATTATTCATTTGTGTTAATGTAAATCTAATAACATATGTTTTGTCAAAATACTCCTTTGAGTGAAACAGCTTTGATCATTATCTTGAAATACTGGGAGATGTATTCATGTCATTTTTTATCACAACCGTTAGAGTGCCGTATCATAGGTGCTATCGCCGTTATCATCCTCCTAAACTCTTCAATGTGCACAGGCATTGGACGATTCCTGTGTTGACAACTTATTAATATCTCCATCTTTAACAAATCATTGATGATCGGCCATGAAAATGGGTTCTCAAATTTCATCGTATCATATATTTCTATCAACTTTATGATTAAAAATATCTGGTATATTCCTTTATCCTGTTCTTGGTTATGTTAATTATTACTCAGTTTTACATTTCAGTCACAACAAGGTAAGCACAGGAGAAATATTATTTGCTAAAGAGACATCGGTTTAAAACGGTATTGGGTAAAATTCAAATAGCAGAAGTAATATCATGCAAAAAATCACTCTTTTATTTCATTCCTAAGCATCTATTTTGTGAAAAACTGACACGAAAATCAGGACCTCTATGGGTAAACCTAAGTGTTGGAACCAGTTTATTATGCTGAGAACTAGGAATCGAACGACGTAGTGTCTCCGGTTCAGATTTCTGCAAAGTGCATCGAAGTTAATGATCGCTCTTGATTCAAACTGTCTATCAATGTCAATCAGGCTTGTTTACAAGTATCGATTGGGGAGTTGGCGAGGGCACTGAATGCTATTTTTAACCTGTTCGGTGTAGCATCCATATACATATACATCTAGAAAACATCAATAAATAATGTTTACAATGGAATGCTTTGACAAACAGATGGATCGAGAGCTCAACTGATTCCTTGTTTAGCTGGTTGAGTGATGGATTAATTGATTGATTGATTGTCTGCTAGCTTGCTTGATTGATGCTTACTTGCTTATTTGTTTACGAGCTGCTTGCTTGCTTGCGTGCTTGCTTGATTGATTGATTGATCAATTGATATGGGTTGTTGGTGATTGGTTGATTGGTCGATCAATAGACCGAGTGATCGATGATTGACTGGTTTATTGGTTGATTGGTTGGTTCGTTTGTTGACTGTTTGATTGCTTGCTTCCTTGGTTGGTTGGTTGTTGGTTGATTGGTCGGATGGTTGATTGGCTGGTTGTTGGTTGATTGATTGATTGATTGATTGATTGATTGATTGATTGATTGGTTGGTTGGTTGACTCTAAACGGAAGCACGAATAAGAGACAGAGTAACGGAGAGGGACGGCTGGACAAAAGCATGCGAGCGACTGACTGACGGCACAATAATGATGTCACTCACGTGTCAGGGGTCACAAAAGACATGGGTGAGTATACATATGACACATTACACACCCGATGTCATACACATGACTCACGTGCCCGCATAACATCAGACATAGTGGAGATGACTAACACTATGGCTGGACCATAGACATTGCAGCATTGTAATAATTCAGGCAAACTTTTAAAGGTGCACGGGCTTAGGGTTCTAAAGCTAACTGGCTATACATATACAATCGACAGTGTTTCCTGTCTGATGTGAGCCCACTAGATGACCAACATTATTTTTTAAGCTACTTTGTTATTAATTACAATTAAAAGAGCTCCAGAAGAATGACCCAAGAGCTCCAGAAGAATGACCTGGCACAGCCCTGGCAATAAGTACCACAACCAGATAGACTACATCATGGTCCCCAAACGTTTCCGAGCTGGAGTGAACATCGCTCGTACCCGCACTTTTCCCGGGGCTGACATTGG
>JBCAUA010572353.1:0-16399 GCA_038406235.1 Peronia verruculata
TTTTTCATTCGAAATGCGGTGTCAGCATTCATGAAATTTACGTGTTAATCACAAAAAAAAAAAAAAAAAGCTTTAATTCAATATTTTCGAGCGCTGCGAGATGTGATCATTTATTAAATTTTTTCGACAAATTGTAAAAATAAGAGCTTTGACACAACTTTTCTTACGAGTTGCGAAAAGTGGAGAATAATGCGATTTTTCCGATAAAAACCAAAACTGTAATTCAGTATTTTCCAGTGCTGTGAAAATGTGATCATTTAGTATGCAATTTCTTGAGGCAGCTTGGAAAGGAAGAGCATTAATACAATTATGCAATTAAACTGCAAAATGTTTGCAGTAATGAAATTTGTGTGATGATCGTAAAATTGAAAGCTTTAATTCAATATTTTTAAACGCTGCGAGATGTTATTTTAATTAATATATTTTTTTCAACGTTGATACAATTTTCCTTCCGGGTTGTAAAATGTGGGTGCATTATAATGCGATGATTCCGATGGCTGCAAAAATACAAGATGTGATATTCAATACAATTTTTTTCCGGCAAGATTTACATCAAGAGTGCCAATGCAATTTTTTTCGAAAAGTAGCAATATGTGATTACTAACGCAAGTTTTCCAAGTGGCCAGAGCTTAGATTTTTTTTTTTTCCCAGACGTTGCGAATTTCGTTTGTCAGTCATTTTGAATATGCTATGTTTTATGTAGATCTAGACCCTGCAAACACACATTCGCACGCATATTTAGATCTCTAGCCTGCGCTCTGTTATTTATGATCGAAATCATATTAAATTTGTATGTTTGTATCTGTCTGGTAAATTATTTATTTATTTATTATTATTGTTATTTATATTTTTTTTGTCTCCGATTATACAAATTTTAATTTTACATCTTGAACAATGACTGGAGATCACTTCATCATGAACTGCACCTATGCATTGCCATCTGGTCTGTCAGGCCTACAGTCTCATTTATGTGTCGTTCCATTCAGTCTTTGAAAGCTGTTCCTTTTGCTTCGTGATCACTGTGCACGAACTAGAAACTTAAGACAGATGAATAGACGGACGGAAGGACAGATTGTAGGCGGGTTTTTCTGCTAATTATTTATGTATTTATTATTATTATTATTCCTGTTATCATTATTATTATTATTTTCAGAATCTACCTGTTATTACGATCTGTTAAGAGTCAATAAACAATGACAAGACTTTGATTAATTGTTTATCAATTTGTTCCTTTTCCCTAAAAATCAAATTGTTGGAAAAAAATCAACCAATCAATGAAATGTGCTCTTAAAGTAATTTATGGAGGTAAATTAATAGCAAAAATAGTACACTGAAATTAACATTTAATGCTTTGTAGACACATATCATTTCAAAACTAATCAAAAAGGAGCAGGATGCCAAATTGTGCACTAATACCAGTGAAATTTCTTGCAACTTTTACCGTTTAAGGAAAACCTCAGATAGAATAGGGAAACATTTTTTACACTATGACAATCTATGTATTTTTTAACAATTTTTAGTGAAAACTGCATGTCGCTGCGTTTCTGGGTTCTCTTGTAATCGTAATTTATGAGATTAGATTCAACACTAAACCAATAGTTTCTGCCCACCAATCTTACTGCGTAACGACCTTGACCGCGGCATTGCACAGCCCATGTACATACGATTGTATTTTTAATTGATACTAGATTAGGCCATGCTGTGAGTTCATTGTCTTAATGCATAATAAATATAATTTATATAATATTAAATAATATATATTAATAGTATACAGTGTATAATATACACTGTATAAAATTATTATTTATGTTTAGTATGAATACCTTACGTGTATCTCATTCATTGTAGGCCTACATGCGTCCACTGCAGCTCTTAATGCCTTTTTTTTTTCTCATGCTCATGGTAGAGATAATGAAGATATAGACTACGAAGAGTTCTCGGGAGACATGGATTCCAACAACAGTAGCAACAACAATAACAACAACAGTGAAGACAGCTTTATGAACTCAAACGACAATAACCTAAGCACTTGCGCTGGACCTCGTTTGTGGAAAAGTTACTGGGAAGAGGATGAAGATGATGTGGAAGAGTTTACTGAGGAAGAATTGAGAAATGATCCAGCAAAACGAATTCTGTGGGCAGCTGAAAAGAACAAGTTAGATATTGCCAGTGAGCTGTTGGCCTCTGATTCCAAGTTAGTGTCATCCAGAGATGGAGACCTCTATACCCCTCTGCACAGAGCATCATACAATAACCACATGGAAATGGCAAAGGTATGTTTAAATTGTTTAACTCACTAAGGACTATGGCCAGTTTTGCTTCTAAGGCCTTGACGACCACCAGTATTTCCCATTTCTTAAAAATTAAAAAAAATGTAAATAATAAAAAATGTAAAAATAAAAAGCTAGGACTGTGAATTTTTTTTTTTGGTACTATTTAATAGCATTTCAGTTAAACAGGAAATATAAACAAGATTTGTGAGAAATAAATGACAATGAAATGTGAACAAAAGGAAAATGAGACAAGCTTGCCTTCTCCTCCTCCCCCCCCTCCCCCCCTTTTCCCCTCTCAAAGAGGAAGCAAGAGAGCAAAGAAAACTGCATGAAAAAAATGTAAAAAATGGATTTATTTCTTGTGGGAAGGTGTGCGGGAGAGAGAGGATAATTTAGTGAATGGAAAATAACAAGAATTAATTTAGAAAATAATGATCTGTATCAACTAGATCTAGATCTACTATCAACCTGGCGAAGACATTGATCTAGATCTAGATCTGCTATGGACAGATGCATACCTGCCAACATTGCCAAAATCAGATTCTGTAGTTTGGGCCAAAATATTGACAAAAAATCTGTAGGTGGGGTAAACAAATCTGTAGGTCACATATTCCAATGTCATCCCTCATTTTAAGCCCCCAAACGCAAAAGGACATGCATCTCTATAAACACACAAAGTCTAATGTATTTTAGCTATCAAAAAAAGAAGTAGGCGTAATAGCCATTTCATAGAGAGAAAATACCTGTGAGTGAGACAATCTCCGTCACAAGCGCTGGCAGGGATATTCGAACAGAATAGAATGACAGGAGGGTCTAATTTCACACCAAAGTTATGTTAGAATCGCCGAGATACAATCTGTTCATTCCTTTTAAGAAAAACTAGGTCTAGAACGGTACGGTATAAAATATCCCAATTGTTTTTCTTACGCCTTTCAATCCTAAGAAAGTAGTATTATCTCTGCTTTTAGAAGTTGCCAGTTTTTTGCTGAGAAATTTTGTGGGTAGAAATTTTGAATTTGGAAATTTTGCGTGGACAGTGGCTCTCAGCCTACTCTTCCATCAATTTTAAACTGCCAAGGGTTCTTTAACGTGCATGATGTACACACAGGATCTCTGAAATATATTTGCCTTTATCTGAGAAGGCTAGACATGGGCTTCCCTACCCACAGGAAGCCAGGGGACCATTGACTGAGTCACTGAAAAAATGCGGGTTTTTGATCTTCGTGTCCTGTCATCCCCTGAAGCAGAACTCACAATTTGATCCTGGCCTGTTTTCTCCATGAACAGACAAGGCGGGATACTGAGTTGAAATGTGGAAAGGGGCGGGAGGCAGGTCTGCAAACATCACCTAGAGCACCCTCTGCGGGATCGGAGGCTTGCAGCTAACGCTATCGCTCTTTATGCAAGCCACAGTAACAAGCTCCTTGGACCTGGCGGATCGCGGCTACTGATTTCACTTTTTTTTTTAAAAAATTTTTGAATCAGAATCAAGAGGAAGGGAAAATCGATAGTTCTCGATGCAAATTCTGTAGGTCGGTTGTTCAAACAAAAAGTCGGTAGACTACCAACTTTTTCTGTAGTGTGAGGAGGTATGCAGATGGCTTGACGGCAATCTAGCCTTGCTTTCTCCTTCATCTTCAGAGCTGCTAGTAGAAGTTAGAACCATTGTCGTTCAGAAAGTTGTTTATATCATTGTCTGATACTTCGCTATCACTTGAAAATATATTTTCATGAGCATTTACAGTTTCCTATGACTCAAAAATACCTCGGCATGCCATGCTTCAAGCAAACTTCATTATTTTCACAGCCGTTGGGCGAGTTCAATAATGAACACATTAACTCTTTAAGGCCCATCGAATGCTGTCACCATCTGACGGCCATGATCATTAATCCCAGCGGACGGTTTGAGCGTCCGGTAATGTTTACAATTGTTTGAGTGCTCTACAGCAGATATTCCATGTTTTCTCCACATCAAGTTCCAAACCTAGTTTTATAGTTCAGAAAGTGGTGAATATGACGCCAACCATGTGAGATTGGAGTACCTTTATGCAAGTTTTTTCACTGTGATCCAAAGTTGTTTTCTTTTTTGGTTTCTGGGTGTCACCCATTATGGCTAATCAACGACAGTGCCTGAATCTCGAGGAAGCATCTTTACTATTTGAAGAAATTGAAGTCGAAGAGCAAAGCAGACTCTATAACTATAACAGTGACAGTGATGAATCTAGATCTAGATCTAGTGTTAGTTGTAGATCGAGTGTAAGTGATGGTGACATTGGAGCAGGACGGGATGCTGATTATAACCCTCTAGAAACAGGTGACAGTAGTAGTGATGAGAGGGCAGCTTCACTCCAGCCAGGCCCTAGTCGTCCTGCAAAGAGGACTAAAACAACAAGGGGTGCTAGGGGCACTAGTACTGCTACTACTTCAACTGATGATTGGAGACTTTTGTCACAACAAGCTGAAACTGAAGTGTACATAGACACGCCAATAAATATGTGAATTTTTTACTTTTTTTTGTATTTTACTTCCTAAGTGGATTATTTATTCATCAAACTACTTGTAAAAACTCATAGTCATCACCTTCAATGTATTCTAAAACCACAACAATCAGATTGGATTACAATTGGAATATTGGATTATGTTTAAATTGCTAGGTTATTCATTTTTTTTGTTCTGTTTAGTTCACTTTTTTCAGGACTTACCTCCCCTTTTCTCAGCTTTTTCTCAATTTTTTTTATCGTTGACAGAAAAAAATTCTAGAAAATCAGGTCTTGAAGAGTTATTTCACACAGAAAGTTGTATATACAGCTCATTTAACAAGAATTGGTGTGAGGATAAAATCAACAATTCTGGCTATTTTCACACACAAACAAACTGCTAGATCTATTCTATAACCAAATAAAGGTGAACCCACAGGCCCCCGCGGTTGTGGTCTTCAGTGCGAATTTTGCCTTACTGCAAATGCTGCGAGCGCGGTACTCAGTGAGTTAAACCACTTCTAATTCAGTGCACTGGTCTAATTCAGTGCACTGGCTGGTCAGTGCAGTTTTTCATACAATGTAGAATGGCTGTTATGGAAACTTTTGAAGCGAAACATACGTTATAGCAAAATGATCTGTTAGAATTGTCATTTTGCTATGTAATTAAATTTTGTCATTCCTAATATGAAAATTGTTGATATGAGGTCTACTCTTTGTTATGAAAAGCTTTTGCTTTGGGGGCACTTTTCTCCTTCATATTAAGGCATAACATAATCAAGTTTGGGTACCTGATGACTGTATTCACACAAAGAAATTGTCCATGAGTGCATGAAGTATACGACACAGTAGGTTGAATAAGAAAGGTAAGGCTTACAAGGCAAGTGTGTAGAAATCACACACCATGCAACTTTCACACCTTGCCTGTCCCTCATGTCCCTAATTGAGTTTTACATACCATGTGAGGGTGCAGGCAAGATTGTTACATTCATATGACAATTTTTATTTTCATTGGTAGTGGTATTGGTAGGCTACTTTCTTTTTCCTTACAGGTGGTTCAAATTTATTTCACTTGTATATTTATTCCTATGCATGTAAATTCAAAATGTATACACATCTTCCTCCTGTGTGCCAGAAAAGGGAAAATGTCAGTTTAGTTAATAAGCATGATTTTTAAAGTGTCATACGTTATGTGTGAAATCAAGGGCTGAATACCTGTGACCCTTTGTCACACAATTTCACCTGTTAAGGTTTATTATGTGGAGAAGAATAGAATGTCCGCACTGGTAAACAGTAACAGATGACTTTTTTTTTTTCCTACAGCTTTTGTTGTCTCATGGAGCTGATGTGGCAGCAAAAACAGAAGATGGATGGCAACCACTCCATAGTGCAGCAAGATGGAACTCAGTAGAAACAGCTCAGCTTCTGATCCACAGTGGAGCTGATGTCAATGCTACAACCAATGGCCATTTGACACCACTACACATGGCTGCATCAGAGGCGGAAAATGGTCAAATTTTGGAACTGCTGCTGACCAATCCTTTTACTGACATTAGCATCAAATCAGCAGTCGGAGAAACAGCTAAAGAAATTTGTGAACGACACAGTCCATATTACAAGTTATTTTATCTTACAGAGAAATGCGTCAATGTATTTGATGGAGCCTCCTGACCTTTTCAAGACTTTTTTCTTTTTTTTTCATGTCACGTTGATGGAGAATTCCTCAGTTACTTAAACTAAGGAGGAAAAAAAAAAAAAGACACACAAGACACATTGAAAGATTCAAGAGGAAAATATTTAGTGTCGCAATCTTTGACAGTTTAGGATCCTTGAAAGCATTCAGTTTGAGACAGGTGTATTTCACTTTTTTGTCGCATATATTTGCTATATTAGTATATATATTACATGATTTTATACATGTACTTCAATGATCCTACATCTCTGCATCACTGGCATCAGTATTTCATTCATAGAGTGAATGTCTGTAGTGTGTGAGCCTGGAAAAGCGTTAGTTAATAGCACTGCCATCCCACCAGGGTTGAACAATGTACAGTTAAGTCCTCTTAAATCGAATAACGAGATCATCCTCATGGGTTCAATTTATGAGCTTTTGTCTTCTAGTTTTGTGACAAGGGAAACAACTCTCAAATGACCTATGGGGCCAAAAAAAAAAAAAAATGAGGAGGCTGCTGTTTTATCCACATGTTCCCAATGTTTTAATATCATCGAGTGTATATGGCTGTTTTTCTATTCATGTTTTATGGCAGTATGCTTATAATAATCATCAAAGAGTAGTAAACCTTTTCATGTCCAAGAAAGAACTAAATCAAATTTTTTTTTTTTTATTTCGTGTTGTGATCTTTTCATTGTTGCTGATGATCTTTATTGTTATTTCAATTGTCACGTTTGTTGCTGTTGTTGTTGTCATTGTTTTTGTTGTCGCTGTTGATGTTGCTATTTTTGATGTGGTTGTTGTTGCTTCACTCATAAGCGGTAAGACAGGACCCCAGTTGCTTAGAAAGAGTTTTCTAGACACATCAAAGCAATTGTAATAGTTGCCTCTACTCCTCTGGTAGCATCTTCTCTTCCCATTCCCTATTAGTATTTATTACCCCTCCAGCACTAATACACGCTTTCTCTCTCTATTCATCCGTAATCTCAGCAAAGATGTAATTTTAAGCAAGCTAAGTTCCACCACCTACCCCTCTCGACACCACCTCCTGATTTTATGAGAAGTGTCTAAAAGTGTAAGTTATGTAACTTGACAATGCACTCGATACAATCTCTATTCGATGAATCGATACCATCAGATTTGTCGTTAGTTTCAATTTGAACTCGATCTCTGGAACTCAGTTTTTAAGCCCCATTTCCTTTTTTTTTTTCTTTTCCAGTTATCCCGCTGAGATAAGTCCATAGGTCTATCAACAACTTCTGTCTTTGTACTAGCACTTTCACATCTCACTGATCTTTCGATAGTGCGCATTCTTTCTCTTCCCTCCTCTGTTCTCCTTCTCTCCATCTCATCCGCCCACAACTTTTTCATTACTCCTTGTTCGCGGAGTACAGAGCAAGCAAAGCTATTAAATTACTGGGTATCTGCCCTCAGAAGTCGGAGGTCATTACCAACATTACTGTCGTACTTATCTCTGTTATATTATCGCTGTAGAGAACCTATGCATGTATTTCTTTCTCTCTCTTGCCCTTTCTCCTTGCACCTCTGCATAATTATTAATGTCTCCATGCCCTCGTGTCTGCTTTTTTTACTCTCACTTCTTCTTCTTCTTTGTGTATGTGTGTGTCTGAAGAAGGGGGGGAAAGGGGGGGGGGGGTGAATGAGCACGAATCTTTCTTTCTTCTCTTCAGTTGTACGTGTATCTGTGAGTGCTAGTGTATGGGTGAGTACATGTATTTGTATCATGTTATGTGTGTGATGCTGCCTTTCAGTAAGATGCTGTTTCTTCTTTACTAAAATCAGGAATGTCAATCTGTCTACATGGAAAAGTTCCTGGCATATGCTCTAGCAACACTTAAAACTAGGTACGTTAATCGTAAAATAATACTGGATTTGGGGCCAAAAGAGAAATTACTGACAGTCAAAAAGTAGGAAATCCTACTAAAGTAGGAAATTTGACATCCCTGTAAAATGTAGCCTGGCACAATCTCTGTGTTTGACTGAGTTCACTGAGGGGCAGAAGTTAAGATATGATAAGATCAAACAGGACAAGAAAAGACACGACGGATAAAATGAAGATCAACTTTGTTTTCAGTCCATTCACAGTTCATGAGGTACACGGTTTTTGAAATTTCTGTCTGTTTATCCATCTGTTATCTGTCTGTCATTCTGCTCTCTCTCACAATTCCTCTCTCTTTCTTCTCATATTATTTGTCAGTATGCTTTTTAGGAGTGGAAAAGATTGACAACATTGAACTAATCAAATCGCTTGCCAGTTGTGATATAGTAAAAAGTGCCAAACAAGAAAACGAAAAAGAAACGCTCTATCGATACCACACTAATAGAAAACTACTCTTTCTTTCTGTCTCTCTTTCTTTCTTTCATGCCTTTCTGACTTTCTTTTTTTGTGTGTGTGCCTCTAAATCTTTCTTCACTTCTCTCTCTTCTTCTTTCCTGTGGAAATCATGAATAGATCTGAAACTGCATGGTCAAAAAAAAATCTACACAACTAAGTACATGTACATGTAAACAAAAATTATTAGCATGCCAACACACAGACATAAATATACACACACATTGCACACACAGACATACACACTGACTCACAAACACACTCAGACCAAACAATCAAAGGAATATACGTAACACAATACGAAAGCAACAACAATGACAAACAAAGTACTGGTAACATCAGTAACTTTGCTGACACAAACTAACAGTTGACGGTATCAATGCCACAGTTTTGGGAAGATGTCAGTCGTAATGTGGACACTTTTCTATGAACATTAACTTACTCCTGAATACGGACATTGTATCAATTCACTGTTCATGATTTCATACCTTGGACAGTTGGACTTAGTGAAATAGACCAGTGAAAGAGATATTGATACATGTAGTTATATACATGTAGTCTGTGTTATATAACCACCCACTTGTGCCATCCCAATGTTTCCTGAATCTAGATCTGTTTTCAATAAAGAATGATGCCTATCAAATGACACATGACGTCATGGTAGGCCCTACATGCGAGGGACAAAGACTGACTATTGGCTAGACATATACAATTCAGACATAGGCCTACTAAATAATATGACCGACCCACAAAAGCAGACTCTGCCTTTACAGGAGACTGACCAATGAACATCGGGTCCAAGGCAACTACATGTATACATGAACAGTATGACAAATAATAGCTCCATGGGGAGACAAGTCGACCACGCCGAATTGGATGGGAAAAGTTATCCCCCTACTCTCCCTCAAATCCCTAGTGGTTTCCCAACTCCCAACTTAATGGAGAGAAATGAAAAATTGACATTTTGGACTGAAGGCACTGGGTCCTAACAGAAATGCAGCTGAGCTGCATTAAATTATTCAAAATAGTTACATGTATTTACATTTTTTATAAGATCTTGAATTTTGAGAAATTAGTTCAATGAGGCTGTACTAAAAATAAAAAAAAAAAAGGAATAAAAACAAGAATGATCTAAGACAATCTCAGTCCTGTTATAGTGCATGTGTATGTCTTGTAGAAATTACATGTAAGTATGTTGCAAGCCCTAATTGTGAGATGGTCCACAGCTAACAGATTGAATTACAACCATATCTACGGACTATCCCCAACTCACCACTTGTCTCTTTCTATCTTTGCCTTTGTCCACCCTTTTGTTTTTCCTTTTCCCCTCTTTTTAAAGAAGAACTAGAGAGAATAATTTGTAACGCATACGTGTACAATGTGCATGTATTTCTAAATTTCTTTTTTGAAAAAAAAAAAGGGCAAAAATATGCCATTATTACAACCGCCCTTTTTTTTTCCCAGTCAGCATTCTGTCTATTCATTGCCTGGATACCAGAATGGGACTGCAGAGAGTAAAACATTCACACTCAGACAAAAATAAAACAAAAAATGGAGTATATATTTTGATGTTATTACTTTTAATGGACAAAACACATATTTTCATGCATATACACACATAATTAATGAATATCGCAAGCACAGTACACACATAAAGATGATTACCTCACATTTACACCCTACATTTAACAAGTGAGAAACAAACTGCAGAAATGAATAAAAGTTACCATTTAACTATCACTGTGTCAACTGTCTGAATTTGAAGAGAAAATGATAACTTCATACACCAAGATGTAAGATAACAAAGCCTTATACTTACACTAGCCATACTTAAAATAACTACATAAAATGCCAATTAAATATAAGTTTACAACATCTGCTGTCTCACCCTGGTTTGGAAAGTGAGAGAAAACATAGACACATTTTGTTAAATGAATTGAATAGTGGAAAAAGAAATGCACGTGAGTACTAATCAGTTTGATGTTTTATCACCTAAAGATTACATCCATCACCACCTATAAAACTTTCACATTTTCTCTCATGCACGCTACAACAGGCATACAACTTTTCACACCATATTACTTTGTGTATCTGCGAGATTGTGTGGTATCCTCATGCTTTACTGCTGGTAGAAAACAAGGCCAACAATCCAGCAGCTGATCCAACAGACAGGGAATAATTACTGTTGACATGGTTAAGGGAAAAAAGTAAGCTTATGAAACAAAGAAATGCAATAACAATGACAAAACATTAATACCTGCAAAAACCCACCCAACATTTTGTAAATTACACAACTAGATCAATACAAATTAAAAAAAAAACCCAAAAAACCCCATTAAACTTTGCTGTGTAGGTTGATGGCACAACAGCTGACATCATTCTGTTGCTGTGGGCTGACCGCTTCCCCCACATCAATAAATTTAATAAGAAATAAAGACCAGGTAGTGCCTGAACTGCAGCGTAACAAGTGCTCTAATGTGTAAAAATATGCCGGTGCTTATAAAGTCTCTTTACGATGTCAAAAATTCATTTCAAAGGCAGGTGATAGGATTTGTTAACTGGATTTATTCTAATGTAATCAGTGGTTGTCAGTTTTTTTTGTGTTTTTTTTTAAAACCTCATTTATTAAACACTATATTATTATGGGCACCGTTAGTTGCACGAAGTACATCAAGACAGTACTTGATTTCTTTCAATGTTTGCTGTAGTGTAATAGCATAACATAGCCTCATCAACAGTGGCAATGGCACCAGAAACAAAACTGGCTAAGACTATAATATCTTGTCGATTGCTTTTGCAACATAAATTTTTAAAATTCTAAAGAGACTTTATGAAAGTCCTGTCGTTCTGTTTGGGGGGTATCATTTGATGTTACTGAATAAAAATTGGATAGAATTCCAATGTAGGACATTGGACCCCACTGAGAGCTAACTTGAACTTGGGTAGCTGAACACCCTGCCTGCCCAACAATTTTTTTTTTTTTTTTTTGTCCTGCAGTTTTTCCTTTTCCTGTGAGAAAACCAAGCTACTTTCACCATTCTTGCAGCCCCATTTCACTTTGCTTGACCAAATATTGAATTATTTGAATTTGATGACAGTACCTTTAGACCTAGATAATGGTAGACCGGAGAACCCAGTACTTGGGTGTGGAACAGCAAGGGAAAGATACACAGCTGAGGATGATCTTCAAAAGGAACTGATGGAGGAAAAAGGAGCTGACTGACACCATCTCACCATACCAGAAACTTGGAAGAAAGGCACAGGGTGAGTGTAGTCCTTGACTGCATTACCACTGATTGCAGGTGCTCGCCACATGGTTGCCCATTAGCCAGGAAATTTTTTCCATTTTCTTTCTATCACTAGTGACAACACACTTTTTTAAATTTGACATCCAGTTAGCGCAATCAAATGCCCCCCTCCCTGGCCTGGTCAAATTATCCGGATTACATTGTACTTAATAAGCATTCACATGCATGCACTGCAATAAGAGTTAAAGCTTGCTTCTTCTGTTGCTCTAAGAATTTAACATTTAACTTAAAACCAGTACAGTGGTCTCCGCCTAAGTACTCTCCACCTAAGAGTTCGGTCTGCCTAAGAGCCCACCTCTGCTGCGAAACGCAATTTTTCCTCAATAATTTACCCCCTCTAAGAACCCGCCCTGGCGCTCTAACATAAATAAATTTACCTAAGATCCCAGTGTCCGACCAAGACACCCAAATACTTATGGTTTAATTCCACATCATACTGTGCACTTGAGAGAAATGCACAGTACTGGATGTGCAGTATCATGGGGACAAGGGTGGAGAGAACAGGTAGACAAAAAAAAAAAAAAAATGGAAGTGATGGTTGATGTATGACTGCAAAATCAGGTCACGTTGTTGACTGACCCATAACCATTTCTTTGACGACAAGTGGGGCAGCGCCTGTGACTGGCTTTGTGGCCAGCTGTTTAGCGACTTCCGTTGGTCTGTAAACATTTGAGTATCTCGTGTGATTATCCACTGGGTAGCAGAGCAATCTCATGTTTTCAACAATGATACCGCTATGTGAAAAATCACAGGGCGTTTAAGCACTAGGCAGTATTGATGAAATTATACGCTAAAAAGATCAGGAATTCCTATATCTAATTATAACAATACACACTGGGAAGAACGGCGTACTTATTCGTGTGGATTAATCTTCAACTAATGGTAACGATCAACTAATCATAGTAGTGAAGACAATCTGTGATCAGAGGGGTTGTGTAACTTTTCAATCTGCCTAAAAATCTGTCCGCCTAAAGCCCACCTTTTTGTCTCCCCATGCAGTGGTGATAACAGAAAATTGTCAAAAAGGAGGAAAATTTTTCGTCAACTCAAGACATGTAAGAAAATAGCCCTCATCCCTCTCCAACCCATATGCAAGCCTATCTGATAAAAAAGAAAGTCTTTTATTTTGATGTCAAACTATTTAAAAGAAGTTTCATTTTACCTTTGAACAAGTGCTGGGAGGCATACTGCAGTGATGAAAACAGGAAATCATCAAAAAGGAGGAAATTTTTTCGACTGCCAAAGTGACACCACCTCCTGTAACACGAACAACGCAGTTATTCCCTGTTACTAGCCTAGTGTTACTTTTGTAATGCTTAATTAATAGTTTTGTCTACCTCTCTGGCCAAGCTGGCATCACTTTTACTAAGGACTTTCATTGTGAAGCTCCGTTTCTCTGTCTTTCAGTTAGAATCAGAATACACTTCCAAAACGTTCATGAGGTCACAACTAGAGCTTAATCTCTAGACGATCAATCCTACAATCAGAAAGGAAAACTTCGATACAAGTACTATTAAAAACACTATAAACTTTGACTACCACACGATCGAATACAAATCGACTACCGGTACATCTAAGCTTGCACAGCCCTAGGCCTAGCTCTGATTCAGGAGCCTCGAGATAAACATCCGGTTCGTCTCCGTCGGACTCGCGCAGAAAAAAAATAATAATTTTTTTCTTGCGGATCCGCGGCTCAGATGGCAGCCGACCAGAGGATGGGCTGAGGAAACCGAGGAAATTTCCTCCTGCGATTGAAATCGAGGATTTCCGCGGATCCACGGAAGATTTTCATCACTGCTGAATATTGGGTTTACGTACGTATCTGTGATTTTTTTTTTCTTGTTGCCAGGGTTTATCTATAGATTTACTGTTGATCCAAAAGGCTCATTCACACTAACCCACAATAAAAAAAAAAGGTTGGTTTTGTCACAACTTACACCCAACATAGTCAACTCCTACAATTAAAACAGCCGCTTTACAGCAGTGATTATTTCCAATATACTAATAAACATCTCTCTCCAATTTTTCACTATGATCCTAAGGGATGCAAATAATCTAAGAATGTCAGCACTGAAAAATAATCAAACAGAATGAAAAGAAAACATAAATCATGCTTTGGATCAGATAGACAAAAATTAAGGCAAGTTAAGTTCAGGTCAGTTTAAGCCAAAAGAGGACATAGTATAACAGCTTCTTATAAGAAAAAAAAACAACGTATTTTTGCTTTATTTTTAATCACAATTTGTTCACAAAACCTTCACAGAGGTAGAAAAAAAAATCTCACGTTCTGTTTACTACATACAGTAAAATATAATCCTGATCTCACAAATAATTATTTCATACAAATCTGTTATGTTTATGGACTAAATTCTTAATGTTTCCAAAAAAATTATATGTTTTGTTCATTTTTTTCATATCAAAAAGAAAAAAACTTTCTCATCAGTTCTCATTTTATTCAATTATTCTCTTAAAATCTGACATGCTATCATAACTGACTTGGTGTCAATCATAGCTATGATCCATATCTAACAAGCTGATCACATCTTGAACAAACAATTTATCAAAAACCAGTTTGCAGATATATAAAAAGAGTACAAAAGAGCAATGCAAAATATAGGATTTAAAAAAAAAAAAAAATCTAAAATCATTTACAGGTGCCTATTTCACCTTTGGACACAGATACTGTGTTCTCTATCAAACAGCACACAACATGGTAGCAAGCATAGTAATGACAATCATTACAAACCCTCTGTTTTTCAACACCAAATACAATATCAAATATATAACATTTATACAGACGACTTACCT
The DNA here is from genome assembly GCA_038406235.1 of Peronia verruculata. Lineage (NCBI taxonomy): Eukaryota > Metazoa > Mollusca > Gastropoda > Systellommatophora > Onchidiidae > Peronia > Peronia verruculata. The sequence continues at coordinate 14,892 of JBCAUA010572353.1, forward strand.
AATACTTCTAGTCTGTCTTTCACCATTCCCAAGTTTGTTTCCATCTTGTCTTTAAGACGTCGTGCTCGGTCATATGTCTCACCTTCAGCAAAATTACAATATAACAGATACACACACAGGCAAAAGCAACATAAAGAAAAATACAGATTATGTCATAATAAATAATAACTGCTGTTTGGGTGAATAGAATCTTCTTAAGTGCCTTTTATTTGCACTGCCCTATAAGGATAAGCTCAAGAGGGCTCAACTAGATACTCTGCTGGCATGTGCCTAGACTGAATCCTTATGTAGTCTCATGATGCTATACTCTTCTGAATGCAGTAAGAAAATTGCCACAATTCTGCTTCCTTACTGTTTGCAAATTCAAGTGCTGACACCTTGCTTTGTTTATTTACCCATTTTTTTTTTTCTTTGCGTGAACACAGACACAACCTAGAACAGAACCTACTCAGCAAACATAACAGAAAAAAAAAAATAAATTAATTAAATTATGCTAATGGAGTTTTACTATCCATGTGTGAGCTATGTCATTCCCACAATGCAAAATCTTGATCAAACTTCTTCTACTGCCATGATAGAATGCCATTTTGAAAAGGTTGTGACTAGACTACATCAAATGGTGATCTGGCTACCTTGGCCATCAACATCAATGGCAATTCCTTTCTCCAACTCCACAATTCCTTTCTTGTACAGCTCCACTGCAATGTCTTTTCTCACTGAAACGAGAGGGAAAAAAATTACTAAGATTAACTGTACAAAGTCTATACCACTGGTGCTGTGTAACTCAAAAGAAGGTGAATGTATTCCATATAATAGTTCCCCATGAATTCTGAGAACATTATAATATGTTATTTTTTTGTTTCTTCCTCACTTTTTATTCTTCCTCACATGTATAAAACACAAGAAATGTAATGCTTTGAGAGCTTGTTATTCCCATACGATCTTTACTGTAATGTGCTTGAGCATACCCACAAGACTCGATTCACAGGTGCTTTTCATGCACATCTTTTGCCATGTTCTCAACATTCACTAATATTTTTTTTTTTTTTTAACCATCAGTTGCCAATTAACATCTGTCTTTGGTCCTCCTTCCCATGCCAAACTTATGTCACATATTTCATTTGACCATATGTGTACATTCTATCTCCAAACAAGTACTGTGATGAAAATTTTCATTTGAGTCATAAGATCAGGCCACACTAGGGACTTTTAATCCATATTACATTAACCTCTTTACTGTTTTAGATGCATATTTCCTCCCCCAGTACTAGGAAAAATTCAAGAAAACGCAGAATCGCCAGTGGACTGTAACAGTTTCATTTCTATCGACATTTAAATCCCTTCACTGTTATGTTGACATACAGCATACGTCACAATAAAATAATGTTGTATGGTGATGTATGCTGTATGTCAATGGAGCATCTGACCCCAATCAAATGAGGTATTTCGAGAAAAATCACATGACCGAGGATTTTCGCTCACACGCTGATTTGTTTACTTGCTCTGCG
>JBCAUA010572571.1:0-16399 GCA_038406235.1 Peronia verruculata
CGCAGCGAGGTTTATGAAATTTGGGTCATTTTTCCATTTTTGGCAGGTTTCGGTTTTATATGTAGCATCTTTAGATCATGAAACAACAAAGATAATTACAATTTTAGACGTTTACCATTTTAAAAATGATTTTGAAATGTATAACTTATCCCATATTGTCAGAAAATTGTAGAAAAACGTCATGAAAACGCTGCTTTTCTACTATCGAAAACAGCTTGCATTTCTTTGATTCACCTGCAACATAGCATACCATTGTAAAGGTCAGGATTTTTCCTGTCTAAATTTGCTTTCTTTTAGCAGCCACTCAGAGCTCTGAATTTTATATAGCATTTATTTATAGCCGACTATGTGATGTTTTTGTGGTTTTGACCGACTTTACTGACCTCATTAGGCCTAGCGTTCGGATGGTCTCGATTCTAGCTCTGAGATCACTGAAAAATTTCATTGGCTCTGGTTTCGCCGTACCATTTTCTGATTAGTCAGAATATAAAATTATCAATATGGCGGCTTCGGATCACTAAGCAACTGGCACGTGTGTCATATGTACCACATGGGATCAATAATCTAGTCTTGTGGTAGCTCTTGGGCATCCAACCGTTTGTTAGCCTTTCATCACATTTCTGGAGAAAGTAAACAATCATGGCAGGACCTAAACACAGTAGTGGGATCGACGTTCTCACGAAAACGAGAGTACAGCAATGGAAACTGGTAGTAGACACCGGTGAACAACAACAAAAGACCACATCAATTCCTGGCTCATTGTGCAGATCTAGTGTCTCAGATCCAGATACCACCAGTCCCACTCAGTCTTCATTTCAAAGAAAACTAGATCTAGATCTCATGGCCTCTACAACTAGTAAAAATTAACTCAGACACAAGACAGATCTATAGATCTACATGTACTGTATGATAGGGAGAGGAAGAACCATTGTTTGTGCCAAGTAAAAAAAAGGCTAAGAGTATGGACAACGCATCTGGGATTGAGCCTAAAAGAAAAAAGATCAGACTGGAAGCCATTCAGAAGGACAGGAAAAGTCCATCTAAGAGTATGAAGCTACTGGATACAATGCAGGGCAACTTGAATGGTATTTATCGTATAATTTTAGCATTAATAAACATTTTTGGCTGTTTTCTTCAATTTTCTCAAAACAACATTTTAAAACACATTTTCTAAAATAACTTTTACAGTTTTGAACAGATTGTTATGAAATTTGGTATGCATATCCTCTGATACATACATGAGACCTGTTCAGAGCCTTTTTTGAGCTAATTGGTGTCGTTAATATTTCAGCAGTACCCGAAGTTCAAAATTTGCATATTTTAACATTTTTTAAGGTGTCCTTATTTGAAAATGATTTTGTTGAAAGTTATGAAATATAGGCAAAATATCTCTCTGAACAGATTTTAAGGATGAAGTTCTGAAGCCTCATAAGTTTCGTTGAAATTGGGCAATAACTAAAAAAGTTACATTGTATTTCAAATTAAAAACTGTGTAAACAAAATTCAATATGGGCACAGTAACCAAAGCAACAAACTTAAAATCACATTTTAACATCATTTTTCTTTAAATTGTATTACCTGTGTTATTTCCATATAGGAAGAATGTCCTGGGTCCATTAATACAGATTTTCAGTACTAGGTGTAGTACCCCCTCCCTTAAAAAAAAATCCTCTTTTTAATTAATTCCCTTGCTTGCAGCCACCTCTGAAAACAGTGATATTTAAATATCTCTGTGAATGGAATCTGTAATTTTTTTATTTTGAAGAATATTTTTTATATTTTTTTATTTTTAAAAAATATGCATGGTATATTCTATACCTTTCCATACTGTTTTTATTATTTTTTTGTCAAGCTATTGAGACACACAGTAAAGAATCTCTTATGTGAAATGGTATTGTTGTGGCACATTTTTTGTTCTTTGGCTTAATTTGGATACAAGAATCACATTTATAACAAATTCCACATCTTTGCAGAGCAGTCATAATTGTTCCCAGTTTGGATTACATGTACATTGTATAAGGGTGAGTGTAAAATTTCAAATGAAACAAAATATACCACAAGTAAATCTTTAGTCTTTCTGTTCATTTCAAAGAGATATTGAAGAGATTAGGACTAGGAGAATTGTTATCTCAACCACAGTGAAGGTATGCCTGGTATAATCATGTTAAGGCAGTGAAAGGCAAAATCCATATTTTTGACTTTAAGTAAGACTCTCATACTTATACTACCATAAATGTGTTGGAAGTGTGCTCCTCATTTACTCTAGGGTAGTTTTTTTTGTGTGTAAAATCTTCATGCATGCCATAGAGATGCATGATAACAGTTGCCATTTTGGATTTTTCCTGTACTTTTCAACCCACATTTCTCATAAACCATCAGTCACAAAACCACCAAATATTTGAGAAAAATTCTTTGATCCAACATAAAGTCTCTTTTCCCATGATAGTATCTGTCTGTGGTGATTATTCCCTACAGAATTCACCAGGAACAGAGCTAGAACCCCCCTCCAGTTCTTCCAGTTCTCTCTTTCTTCTGGCTCTTGCACTCTTCCTGACATCCTGCCTCTAAGTTTGTCTCTCTAACACTAACAACATGAAGACACTAGACAGCCCAACAATCAGCACAGTACAGTTTACAAGTTGAAACGAGCCAGTAGAGACAGTCAACCTCCGCTCGCCGGCCAATGCACACCCCTCGAGCATACAGACCATACGTGATCAGTCCATATATGACAGTTTAGTACATGTACTATGAAGGGAGAATGGAATTTGTGAGTTTCTCAGGACCCTATTAAAATGATTGGGTGTTTGGGCATGGAAAATTATGTTAAAGGAAGAAAAGGTCGTCATTGGCTAAGAGGAAAGAGGTCAGATTTTCTATCAGTACTAAATTTGAAGGGTTCCACCCAATGCAGAGTTGTTTGTCTGGGTTATAAAAGGAGGCATTTTGATTTTTAAAAAAAATTTAAAAATTATGCAGTTACCTCACTGTGCAATAACGACAATTTTTTAGGTCCTCAAAAATCAGTTTTTTACCCAAAAATGCATTCCATACTATCAATAAGAGGTCAAAGAATAAAAGGATCGCGTGAATGCAAAATCGAGAATTTTGACTTTGATTTTTCACTGCCGACCTTTGGCTTTAATGAGAAATGGGATAGGAAAACAGCTTAGATCACTTATAAGCAATCTTTCTGGCTTATAAGCAGAATGATCAATAGTTTTGTATCTCAGCACAAAAACACAGATCCAGAAGAGGAGTTGCAATTTAACATTGGGGCATATGCAAAGTGAAAATGGTACACCTAACTCTGCAATTAGTCATTATTATGATATGCAATTGTCTAGTCAGCAAGTACAGTAATGTTTTTTGTGTTAGCTAAAGGATTTTTTTTTTTAACAGAATTCATGCAGACTTTCAAATTTTTGGAATAGGATTATTTTAGCTTTAAAGGATTCCAGATTGCACAGCTGCATACTAAATGACTATGTGAGAATGTAACTGTTTATGAGGAGGAGCATGAATTCATTTAGCATCCACGTATAGTGCAGTGATGAAATTACACTCAAGAAGCCATTTCATCCAGACAAATCAATAAATCAAAAAACACATTCTGTGACGTGAATGAAATTGAAGATGCAGAGATTACAACTCTTCGTTGATGTGTGTTATGGTGGCACTTTACATTATTAGTTCACTCATCTGTCAGGGTGTATTTTATGACTTAACCTGAGATATCAGACATCAATGGAATCAAAAGTATGGATAAGTTGAAACGAAGTGAAAGAAGCTTACACGCTCTGGAGACTTCCTGGCAGTAATAATATTCATACACCCATCTCTCTTTTCATTTCTTTGTGGCTTAAGCACATGTAGATAGGCATGAATGATCTTACTTACAAATTTCACTGGCATGAAACTTCATTGAAAGAAAATATAATATGTTGTAAAATTATACATGCAATAAACCTGACTGCTTAATCTCACTTTTATTAATTGTCCTTATGCCCGTGTTTGTTTGTTTTTTTCTTTTGTTATATTTTTTTTTTTCCATTTCTCATGTTTATAGGTTTATATCAAATTCCAGCAATCATGTTGATTCTTTCAATGGAAAACTTGATCCAAAGACTACATGTATTTGTTCTCATATATTTACTGTCAAGTCTTGTAAAATGCATGTATGAGATATGTAACAATAGAATTGTAAAATTTGTATAATCAAATATTGTAGGTAGCTTGTGCTGGCATTTCATTTTTAGTGTTAAAAAAATCATTCTGTGAGAGAAATATGTTTCTTGGTTGGGTGGGCTATTGTTTGTTGATAAAAATCCTTATTCCTTCTCCTGTTTTTGTATGTTTTTTTTTTTTAACTTTTTGTATCTCATTTCATAACATTTGAAGAAGAGGTAGAATATCAACTGCGACATATTTAACTATTCCCTCATGCTTTTGGGGAATGGCAAAGCCAAAGATGAAATACAGAGGAATAAAATTTTGTTTCTGCCTTTTTCACCAAGCTTTACCAGAATGGACTGATTAGAAAGAATAGAAAAATAGAAATCTTCCTGAAAATAAGACTTATATGTTAAAATAAGATGAAATATGGGCTTGCAGATTTATTCCAGCAGAATATGACATGGCAGTCCACAACTCAAAATGCTAAAAAGAAATACAAGCAACTCAAGTAAATGATGCGAAACATGCAATCCTTTGGTTTTCATGTTAATAATGAAATTAATTATTCATATGTAATTCAGCTGTCTACTTCTGTGAGAAATTTGTTCTTCCCCTTTCCTTTTTTTCTAAGCTAATTTGTTTTTGTTTTTTTTTAACTTAAAGAATATTAAATAAACAATGTTCTGAAATTTAAAATTTTCATTTCAACCAATGGCAGTCATACAAATGTTGAGAATGGTGTGTTGATTTGATCTGAATTAGAAATTTTTTACAACTTGTTTGTGCGTTTTAAATGTAAACAGTGATGTAAAACTAATCACATTTACAAATCATGTCTACATGTATCACGAGTTTTCATTTAATCTTGTATCCACTTTGTCAAGACATAATAAAATAATAGCCATGATTTCAGTGAAATTGAATTGACAGCATCCCTCAGAGAGTTTATGTCAGCATGGGATCATTTTAATATTTATGATACACCCAAAAGAAAACAAAAGTTTATTACTATTCAGATGTTATAACTGGAGAATGATAATCTCAAAATCTTGACGTTCATTCTACTGGTTAAACTCTTTGATTTCATTAAAAGCAGTGCCACAAGTTTTTAATGGCAATTTTGATAGGTCTATATGTTGGTGTTATCTTGTGTGAAGTCTCAGGCATTAAATATTATTTCAAGATTTTACACGGTAGGAAAATTATTTATGAGACTGGCTTTGTATATTCTTCATAGGATGTGTTTCAATAATGTGCTTCTCTTTCTCTAAATTTTAATGATGTTTTTGAAGGAAAATGGGATATTTGGATGAAAATTGAGAAATATAAAGATCAGCCAACCCATATATATATAATATCAGTATTTAAAAAATTTGTGACAGACATTGTATAGCATGCAACCAAACAACATAATGCATATCAGTTTTATATAGAGCTACATGTATTGTATTAATGTGCCAAATTCTGAACAGTTTTATTGCATACTTTGGTAATGGTAGCCTTAGTCTTTTTAATATAGTTAATTTTCAAGACACGAAATCCAAGATGCCGGTTTTGTCTAGGCAACCGGATAGGCCCATGAAACAAAACTTCTTTTCCACACTTTTCCTCTAATTTGAACAAGCAAAAGCTTGCTGAATCCAAATTTGAGGCTTAAAAAGTCCTCAGTCCAGCCACTCAAAAAGTCACTCTAAGGACCAGCAACAACAACCCCCCCCCCCCTTTTCACACTTCAATGAAGCTGAAAAGGACTAATTGACTTTCAAAGAGTAATGACACAGATTCTGAATGTGAATAGATCTGTCTGATTTCATGTAGCATTTTCTTGTCTGCCAAACAAAAAAGCATGGAAGAAATTATATGACAATGTCTGAAATAGGAAGTAAGAGGTATTTTTCAAATCTATCATACCATTTCTGTTCACATGGCTTTAATTGCTGTAATGTGTTTTTGAAGCTATCATTCGCTTCAGAAACAACACACTTTTCTCAAGTATGTGATGTTTATTGTTACAGTGTTAATATGATTTGCTTCATATATAACTGCTGTCATCAAACATACATGTATATGTATCTACATGTATTATGTTATATATATATATCTTCATTGCATTAATAAACTATCAAGAGTGATGTTATTTTTTTTTTTTTTTATATATATAAATACCACTTTTATTTATCAGAACGGATATTGTTTATACAGTGTTCTTTCATCAAAACTGGCTGTAGTTTGTTGGAACTCTTATTGTTGTCATTGTTATGAGTAGTAGGCCTACAGGAGGTGGAAAAAAAAGGTCATAGAGAATGGTCATGTATGTCCTGTTATTGTTATCTGTTACTTGTGCTATATCTCAATTTGATATGTATTGTGACACCGATACCACTGCGGCAGTGCTTAATAATTACCTGTATGTAACTTATTAATTTTTGTCAGCCATTTTTATTTTCTTCATCATTTGCTAAGGATTTTGGCTTTTAAATGTATGAAGTGACATTTAATGAATAAAATATTCATTGTAAGGAGAATTTGATGTGTTGTTTTCATTCCTTGCTATTTGTTTCATCTTCTGAAGAGGCGTCTTTCTTCATTCTTTTCTTTTAAATATCTACTTGTAAATCTTGTACTTGTATGTTTTGTCAATTTCTTCAGTGCTGTAAAAATTCTCATTTTTCTAGATTTTTATTGATCATTTTTATTTAGTAATCTATATGCGTGACCAAAATACTTTTCTCCCACAGATTATTATCCTCTGGGTTTTCAAAGTTCTTCTTCTATGGTTTGAATATTCTTAATAGACAGATGATGTTCTAGCTGCACATTCAAACTTATACCAGTAAGTAGCCTATAGAGCTGATGGTCTGGTCATAAAAACATGTGCTAAGTCTCAGGTAGGCAAAGGACAGTTGACTAGGCGGGAGGGAAAAGGAGGCAGGGGGATCGACAAGGCAAAGGTCTTGGATTGTAGTAACTACATGTATCTTACGCTTGAGTGCTTCAAGAATTGGACTATGTTGTCACAGAAGACACAGTGCACTTTGAAGGAGCAAGCAGCTAAGCATAAAGGAAATGGTATCGTCTTCACTTTCTGCACATTCGACGCAGGAATAAGAGAATTCAAAATATGCAAAATACACTGAGGGTCAACTTCTTCTTTTTTAGAGACAAAATTGTTTACTTGAGGAACTCTTATACGATACATATCATGCATGGTAAGATTATCTTGAAATTCATAATATTTCAAGATCCAGGTTTGAACATTTTAAATTCCATGGACATCTATGTTTATGGGTCTGTCAACTTTATTTTCTATTAATTTTTATTCGTGGTGGTGTTTGTCTTGATATTTAATGAGAACTGTGAAATGGAGAGACAAGAAAAATGATGTGTGTTATGCGACCTCAGCATTAATATCTCGATCGGATAAGGTTTTTAAGACTGAACTACCAACAGATCTAAATAATTTTGTCGACAGACTGTATCATTCAATGCACCATGATACTGGAAAGTACCACAGATTGGGATGATAGTGGACCACAATATTTAGGCCTAGGCCTAGCGATGAAAAGATGCGTCTTTTTCCGGGTCACATTCTGTCCAATCACAGAAGAGGCAAGGGTTGTTGTTCAAAATGGCGGCGGCAGTATGAAAATGGTGTAAATATACTAGCAGACGACAGAAAAGTAGGATTCCTGTCAATTCTAGACCATTATTTAGTTTAAAAAAGATGGCAATGACAAGAAAAAAGTATAGAATTGTTTATCTCATCGATCTCAACCTTGCTGAATGTTTGGAGTGTGATCACTGCAATGAAGTCCTCTTAGCCGCATTACGCTTGCTGCTACTCTTTCGAAAATCTGTAGGACCAAAATCTTCCCAAGACCAAACGAGGAACATCACAAAACTAACAAAAACCATACGAGACGATAGCACTTCCGCTAATTTAGACATAAAGTGGGGATTTAAACTCTTTAGCACTGACAGCACGTTATCAAAAAATAAGCCAGATAATGTTGGCCTCAGAGATTTCAAGCTCAATAGTTTTAGTGAGTTTGAAAAGAAACTAAAAGAAACATTCAGGAGTCAGAAAGAGGAGAAAGGCAAGCGCAGGAGTATGTCACATCCAGCTGAACTTCTGTCAACTGCGCTGACTGAAAGTCTTCATGACTTCATGTGGAATGAAGAAGATGTACTGACTTCGCCAGTTACACGCAAACAAGGACATTTGCAAACTGAAAATTTACAGAGGAATATTGTGATTCTGTTTGCTAAAGCGCCGCATTCAAAGAAAGCACTGAGACAGTTTGCAAACAAAGTGGTGCTTGATTCAGAGATTTTCATAGATTCGATCATGTCACCAGCACTTTTACATGAATTTCAACAAAAAATGAAAATTTCTCTGTATTGGTTAGATTTGACACTGGATCAATGTAGGACATCAACTGCAGTTTCCCAGGTATTTTATTTTTGTTTGGATTTAATTTGTGATTATCTAGAGTCAACCCGCCCCTGTTCGAATCCCCTTCATGAACAGACCATTAAATAATGATTGTCAGATCATTTGATCCACTAGGATCTTGTTGATTAGTTCCCAGTATACATTTTGAAGCATTCATGTTCACTTTTGTTTTGTTGATCGACTGCAGTCTGCAGAAATTGACACCCAAATGCGTTCATCAGCCATTTTTAACGCAACTCTCGGCAAGACAAAGGTCACAGCTAAGATTTTCTAGCCGTATTGTTGGCCGTTTATCCATGGAGATGTGGTGATTTGAATCTTGAAAACATGGGAAACCATCTTGGCATGCCAGTTTGACCATTATCCAGTCATGCTGCATGACAAAGGGCTGACTTTCACGGGATAGTTTTTCTATCCTGCTCTTGTCAGACCTATTGCATTAAACACACCATTCATTGCAAATTTTCATTCCAGTACCCAATCATTGTAAATTCTAGTACTACTTCATTAAAATTGTTGATACCACACTTTCACTCCACAACCATTTTATCTGGCAGTGTTTTCTGGAGTTTTGTAGTACATTTTACCCCATTTACCTCAATCTGAATTTCATTGCACTGTATTTGTGTATATTGTTTTCTGAGTTTTTTCTTCTTCCTAATGGTACATTTCAACCTAATTACCACTTTCTGAATGTCAGTACAATAATAGTTTTTTTTACCTTTTCGTCTCCTTGATCTTTTTAAGTTATTTTTAGTATTAATACATTCAAGAATGGGCAAACCGAAGACCTGCTCTTCAAAAGAGAGCCTCCCTCACGCATATGCATATGAAATAGTATCATCTGGAAGGATTTGGGGACAGGCTGAGAGTAGTAAGAGAAGCGAGACAGCTTGAGGAAAGGGGCGGGGGGTGGAGAAAAGATAAAGAGTGGCGCACGTGAGAGTGAAAATGTCTCAGAGTACATAGACAAATAGTTCCCCAGACAGCATTTTATATGAGATGAAAGTGGAATAGGTTGCTTACACAATTTTTAAAAATAAAAGCTCACTTTGCTAATGTAGACAAACAACCGATCAGACTGAGGAAGGCTGATGGTTGACATGAGGTATGGTGGTCGATCTGGGGTCGTGAATTAGGGTTCACAAAATGTTTGTTATGGAGCCATCTATTTCTGATTTCTACTTTGTGACCTTCTAATATTTCAGGAGATATGATTGCCTGTTCCTGGAAACAAATTTTATGACTCTGATATCATTGCCTGAAATACCACGGCACGTGTTTTCGGTAGTGCCCGAAGTGGTCGGGAACCAGCGGGTTGACTCTAGTAATGTTGTTTTGTTTTTAATTTTCTAATGTGTGTTTCCATGAGCAGTAAGTGAAAGTATCATAAGACAGCGCATAAAGTCACATTTTTATAATGATGGCTGTTGTTGTTAGGCCTTTAGACCTGATTTTAATTGAGTTCATGCTTTTAAAAGTAGTGAGCCAGCCCAGCCAAATTGATAATTGAGTAGAAGCTGGCCCTAAGACCTTTTGATTCAAAGAGAAATGATTTGAAAATCATATTTGTTGCCTCTTTTTAAAGCGACATTTGCTTTCAAAAAAGAAAAATTAAAAAAAAATTAAAATGACAATGTCAATTAATTTTCAATTTACTCTGCCTGCTCTTCCACACACACACACATCCCAAGACAAAATAGTTCTAAACATGGGAACACATGAAATGTTCAGAGGTAACCTGTTTTTGTCATCTTAATCTACTTTTAGGAATTATATTCTCATGCATTGTTGGTCACTTTTATTTAATTGCTATTTTTGTTGTAAGAAAACTAACCCTGAAACTTTTTTTTTTCTCTTGTCAGTGTGTAATTCAAGTTTATATCAAGTATTTTTTTGCTTTTTAAATTTTATATCTTGTGAAAGCATTGTAAGAAAGCATAAATTTACTTTGTGATCTCATCATACTTGACTGCCACTCCTGCATCTCTGGTGCCCAAAGCGTATAAATATAAGTGCAAGTGAAGGTGATCTACATTTACATTATTTACCTTTCTGCCATTCATTTTGTGTATTCGATTTGATGAAATTTATAAATTTATAAACAAAATATTAAATTAGTTTTAATTTTTATGTTAAAGATGTCTTTTTTTGTGCATAATTCATGTCAGCACTAATTTGATCAAACGTTACAAAGGATGATTATGAGTTACTCAATGCTCATTTGCAGTGCAGGTATCTGACAGAGTGGGAAGTTCCTATCATTCTCTTACACGGTTTCTATTCATTTGTCAATGTCGAGACCTTTAAAGATATTAGACTGTTCAAACATCCACTTATTATTCATTTGTTCTCTTCTAGAATAGTAACTCTGCCTTGTTACATTTTCTTTCCCTTTCTCTGTTTTGGGACGTTATAAAAATCAGTGTAACCTAGATGCAAAATCCAATCAAGCTGTTGAAATCAACAAAATAAACATTAAAGTTGCTGTCTAGACCTACTCTGAAACTTGCCACATGGCCCTGGTATAGGCTGTGATAGCATTGCAAACCATGTTTCGAGCAGGTTGCAGCATGGAGTTTGCATGCAACTGACCAGTCCATCTCTGGTCTCTGCATTGCACAGCTAAGTAAATGATGTGAGCGGTTGATAGAAGGAGGGGCGCAAACATGTTGCATGAAGCCATAAAAAAATGCCTAGGTCAAATTTCATTACCATGATCTGTCACTGTTTGTGACTGTAGTATAAAATAACAAGCTTCTGGACACCTTGGGATGTAGACAAAACAGTTTTTTCCTTCTCCTGTCAAGTTTTGCAGTTACACAGTTGGTGCATGACAGCCACTGTATATGAGTGTTTTCATTCATAATGATACATTTTAACACAAAAATTAGTTTGTCTTGCACTTGAAAACTTTCTAAGGTTATACGATTCTCTGTTTCCATGTTTCTCCATTTTTTTTTTTTCATCTGCACAGAGTGACAGCAAGAGTATCCAAATCCTGGAGGATGCATGCACAAAACTGGGAGGAAGATTGCTAACAAGAGACTTAGTTTTGAGTCAGATACCATCACTGTTTAATGTAGCTTGTTCTTCAGAGCAAATTTTGGATCCTCTTCAAATCCTCAGTACTTTTCCTGTGGAAGCCCTGCTGTCTGACCTGTGTGATAGCACCATGCATAGAGCAGACAGAATTTCATCAAAGTTAACCCTCCCAGGTGCTGCAAAAGTGGTCAGAAATTTAGAAGTAGAGCATATCATTAGCTTTAATGTTATAAAATTGATTGATTGAATCATTTTTTTTTTTTTTTTAACATGTGAAAAGTAATTTGATTTTCATCACCTGCCTCTTTATCTATAAATTGTAGCAGCAATAAAAATGAACTTGAAATGTTTTCCAGAAGCTTTATGGCAGTCTTTTTTTTTCCCCAGTAGATAGTAGTATTTAAAAAAAAAAAAAAAAGATTTTTTTTTTCTATATTGTGCTGTTTTTCTAACAAATTTGTATAGCAGGCAGATTGACTCACACACAGAGATGTCTTTCCACTGAGATTTAATTTGGCATTTTTGCTGGCAGTTCTATGTTTCAGAAATTTTAAAGTATTTTTCTTCTTGTCTTTCAAATAGATACCCAAGAAACATCCATTTCTTTAATGCCTGTTACAGTGGAAACAAAGACAAGGTAAAGTATTTTCAATTGCAGACTAGTGAACTTTTTTGTCATTTCAGAGTTATCATTCTTTATCCTGTTGCATGTTTTATTCTTACATCTACCATGCATTTCAAAATAGATTTGTCTAAATTCATATAAAATGTTTGTTTATCGATGCTTTCACTTAGATGTACACCATCACAAAAGAGCATGAACACCGAAGACCTTATTGGGTTACAACACATGGCAGTCAGATCAGGTGGTTTGAAGTCCTGCCTGATCATGAGCAATGCACATTTCATTTTTCAAGGCTGTATTCTATCAGCGAATGTATGTGACATTCTGCTGAGTCACTCAACAGTTTCATACATGCTGGATGTGAAGGAAAATGACTTGATATCATCACTGCTTCACCAGCTAAGGGCATCACAGACATATGCGGTAAGAATTAGACTTTGTATTTGCAGTGGTACTAATCATCTTTGTGAATCTGGAGCATTTGTGGAATATGTGTTGAGGATAAGCAAATTTTGAAGATGAGAGAAGGAATACTATGGTAGGAAGTGACAAGAGGTTTTGAGTTTTCCATGCTCACAAGGTTTATAAGAAAGCATGAGCTAGGATAGTGTGATATTTTCTCATTTCATTGTTATCACCTTAGCCATTTATTTTTTTTTTTCATCTTATGCTAAATTTCTGTTAGATCAATTTGCTTTTGATGGTTCCTATTTGTTGTATTGGGATTGTACTGTTATGTTGTTGGCATTTTGGGCATCATTTCAGATACTTACTCTGAAAACAAGCACCAGACCTTTTGTTGGTTTGGCCATCCTGCAAAGTCATTCACAAGGCATAGGCTTCATCACAGTATTAGATATGGAAGCAAGTATGCAAGTTGAAAAATCATGGCTATTACAACATGACACAAGTTTAGTTGAAGAGAATGAAACTGAATGTGGAACCAAGCTAATGATATTGGACAGGAGACAAGAACTGATGAACAAATTAAATGAACGTCTGAGGAACCCGCCAGTGGATATAGAAAGTAAGAAAAACTACTTTAAACAAACCTGTAAATCAGTCCTGGCATGATTTCCTTTATGTTTATTATTTTCATCACATTTGTTTTAATTGCAGAGAACATCATGGAGTGAACCTATGCATAAATAAGAAATGGAACATATGAGTAGGTATAAGAAACCCCGTTGCCCTGGTACGCGAATCACGGCGTGTGACTGGAATTTTATAAAACTTTATCTCTGTTCACCCTGTGCTAAAAGTTGAATAAAGTAATATATGGGGACGAATGTGGCATCAAAAGAAAGCTGAACATTTCTTCTTTCCAATGGTGTAAAATTTATAGTGATACTAGATGCTGGTAAATTTTCCCGATTTTTAAAAGAAGGCGTGTGGCACTGTTCACGATGTGACTGACCGGCAGAAAAAAAATTGGGAATTTGCATACCGGGTTCACCAAATTCTTACGTGCGCGTGACCGCTAGACTGCACACATTCGCAAATGGTGTGAAATTAACGGGGAGATGCTGCTGTTTGTTATGTTGCTATTTTGTAAAGATACAACGTATTTTTTCCCTAAAAAAATCGAGACTTTTCATCTTCAATGCCGAAAAAATACAATTTTTAGCGTTTTTTTTTTCTTCGCTCATGGTGCTTATCGCAATCTACAGCCATTTTTCTGTTTAGAACCCCTCATTTACAAAACTATGCTAGCACTCTGGTGCACGAGACTACAGTCGGAAGCAGCAAGGAAATGTATTCATTGATGGATATTTCTTGTTTTAAGGGGAAATATTATTATTATTATTGATTTTATTGGATAGATTTGAGGTTAATTTCTGAACCACAAGCATAGGCCTATGAAGTTAGATATCTAGATCTAGGCTAGATCTATCCCATGTACTGCGATTGCTCTTAATATGCTTCGCTTTGAGCGAGATGTTATTTTATTATTTTTTTTTCTCTACATAAACAGCCCAATATTGAATTTATTTGTTGAATTAAATATTTTGTGGATCCAAACAATACCACAAGATGCTTCCAAATCTTAATTTGAATTATTTTTCAAGTGTTTTTGGGAGGTAGGGATCCTGGTTATAGAGTTGATTTATGGAGATTGATGCTTCGAACACGAGCGTTGATTTTTTTTTTTTTTTTTTACAGCAAGCCTGGAAGATTCCAAGAAGTTGAACTTAATCTAGTTTATATTGTCATGTCAGGGATATATTAAAAGAAAGGGGAGACTTGGTCATTTAGTGACAGTAGTGTGCCTCTATGACTGTCATGAAGCAATCACATTCTATGACTAGAATCTAGTATGACTCATAGATCTCCAAATCTAGAGTCTGGATCTCTAATCAAACCACAATTTTCAGTTGAAAATCATTACAAACTTTAAAAATGTCATTTACAATCAATCTGCATTATGTAATGTGTGTATAAAAATTATGGAGCATAATTTTTTTCTGTTTTTTGTTTTGTTTTGTTTTGTTTGTTTGTTTGCTTGTTTTTTTTGTCATTTTTTGGCCTTTTTAGCTTCCTGGCCCTTACTCAGCAACTAATTGACAAAAAACTAATTGAGTCAGCATCCTGAAAAAAATAGACAGTGTATTTGTGTATATGTCTGCAACTCCAGCAAATTTCATAGCCGTAGCGCATGACAGAAAGATTTTGTCATTACCTGAAATTGGCCCGATGTGTGATTTTTGCCATAATGTTTAACAAATTTATCCCAAATGCTGACTTTGGAATGTCATAGTTATTTTATTTCTCATACCTGAGCCTTCATATTACTTTTGCTTTCTGTCATCATTCTGTACTGTTTCTTGGTGTTTTTGGTTTGTTCATAGTTTTCTTCCTAACAGGTTGATTTTGCCTCAAACTTGATGGAAAATGAAAAGTGCAAATGGACCGAAGAAAACACATGCTTTGAAAAGTCATAACTTATTCAAGTTACAAAAAAAAAAAAAAAAAGGTTCGATATCTTTTTCTTTCAGCTCAAGGAGCTCTATCAGAATAGTCAGGTCGAATTGAGACCACTCCACTTTTCAAAATCACTTTCTTATACCTAATTTTAATTACGATATCGTTTATTTCATCACCAGTTAAGTTTTCTATGGTATCGATTTTTAATTTCTGGTCAGTTAGGGACCTGAATTTGGTCCAGTTGATCGCTTTTATATGGAGTTTAGGTACTGGGTAGTTTTCTGTTTCCTCCTCCCCTTCTCTCTCTAATATTGTGAGTATGGGCAGATGATCAGAAGGAGTGTCAGCGATTGTTGCCCAATCCGCTCTCCCAATCCCCTGTGTTATTATTGTGATGTCTACTGCAGTATCTGTATGTCTTTCACAATACGCGTGGGTGCCCCGTTGTTTAATACTATCAAATCCCTAGCCTCTGTAAGTTCCTGAAGTAGCTTTCCAACATCATCCCAGGGCGGATTGTGACTATTAACGTCTTCTAATATTAGTTTTTTTCAGTGATTAATGCTTTTCTATTTCCTGTTCTATCTTTTCTTATTATATTGGTGTCATGTTGGAGATAAAAGTTTTCCCTATCTTTTAGGTGTGTCTTCTGCACACATAATGATGTCTGGGTTATAAATACTAATGACAAATTCTAAATCCAGGGTCCTCCCCTGCAATTCCATTGTAGTACTGTTATTATGCTGATTTAGAATCACGCCAACGAATCACAGGGCACTGCTCCCAGCCAATCAAAAGGCATAGCACCAGCCACTCACAAGGCATCACCCCCAACCAATCGGCAGGTATAGTCCGGTCAATCCGAGAGCGGGGTATAATGTGTTCGTGAAACTTCTAAAGTACAGGACATGCATAATATGATATTAATATAATGGTGGGATCAGATTCGTACGCAGTTTCGCCCAACTTTATTCTCATTCACTCTCTTCCGTTCTAGTATAAACAAGCTGGGTCTAAGGGGAAATAATTCTAACTTATATACCTGCAAAACATAAATGTAAACACAGCATTAATATCCAACACTTTATAGGCCGCTACCGCACTACAACTTTTTAGTTGACCAACTCAACTGTTGAGTTGAGAGGACGAAATGCGACCATTGAAAATTAGAA
>JBCAUA010572681.1:1429-16396 GCA_038406235.1 Peronia verruculata
ACACCCCCCCCCCCCCCCCCCCCCTCCTCCTTTCCTTCTCTCCCATCCTCTTCCAACTCAAACAATATGCAGAAAGAACTGTACCAGCATATACGAAGGGGAACAGGAAAACTCCGTGTTATCCTATACCTTTACTACCGTTCTGAAAGGTGCTCATTGTGAAGCTTTCCATGACAGATGCAACACATTCGCCAAAGAATAAGATTCCCCGCATGAAGCTAATAAGATCTACATAAACTTGTCTATTGGCTCTGTAGTTCTGGACATGTGCTCTTTCGCTCTGTCGCTATTCCAGTTCTAACGAAAATAACGTACGTTACAAACTCAGTAACCTAGCTCATAACAGGTTAAAAATGCAATATATACCTGTCAATGCTAAGGTAAAGACTTATAGTGATCTCTATGCTATGATACATTTGAAACTGAAGTTTACATGAGAGGATATAATAATAGAGAGTATTTATATAGCGCTTATCCCCGTAATTACAGGCTCTAAGCGCTTTACAATCTATTATATCATTTGCCCTGTAGAAAATCTGCCTTCAATATTATTTTCAGATTTGGGATTTGCTAACTTACTCTTCGAGTGTAACACACTTTGGTGTCCTGGACATGAAGATCTAGAGAGAATAGAACTTGTGAGGAAAATAGGAAGATTGATAAATATACACACAGAAAAAGAGAGGGTGGGAGGAGGGGTGAGAGGGGAGAGAATGGAACGAGAAGCTGAGTATAAGAGGCCATATCTGACAGGACAAGTAAAATTACAAGTACTCCCTTCCCCCGCCCTCACCCCCTTCCCATCCCTCTCACGAAATAATCAATAAATCAGGATAGCTCACCACTATACAACATCCGCTGGGTGAACTCATCATAACAAGCCGTGGCGACAGTGAAATCGCTCACTAGTTTCCTTCCTCCATCTAATAGGTCTCTGAGATGTACGGACACAACCAGTGGTACCAAACACGTCAATGAAAACGTCATTGGCCTATATAGATGTCATCAGACAATCTTAGGGATGACTACGCTCTAGTCGCCAGCTGAAAGTTGTATCTCAGATCTAGCTAGCGAGACACTGTAGGCACCGTTTTAATATCGCCAGTCTTCCGAGTTCCTTTTCCGCTCCACGGGTACTTTGTCGTGTCGAGTCCACTGAAGACCCCTAGGGATTTACTCATCACTACATGATCTGTCTACTGGCCACAGTTTCTCCTGCTGTGCAAATTCCAGCTGTGCTGAAGATCCTCTGTGACTCGCATTTGTAACCGTTTCTGTCGGAAACTCGGAATTTGTGGGATGAAACTAGAGGAGGCTAATGTGACAAGATGACTTCTCCATTTCTATAACATGGACTACTGCACGTCTTAACCCTTAGATTGCCAGTAAAAAGACTGATGGGCCCCACACTTTCTATGATGACATTTACTAATTTCCAGAAAAATGGTACGAGTAGTTCATGCTTAGGTTCAGCTTAACATGAGTACCAACTTAACAATATGCTGCATGTTACCAGGAATGGCATTCAAACAACGTGCAATAAGCTCGTCTTTGACTACATTGGTCGCATGTTACTTCTAAGGTCAAAAGTGTTTCCTTTATAATTAACAGAGAAAGACCTCTGTCTGTTCGATCTCCACGCTTTGAAACCAAGCTTAATAAGCTTTCATACATAAAATTTTTGCTTTCCTCTACATCAGTAGAAAAATTATATTAGAATGACATTCAAAACAAAAATGATTGATTCAATAAGCTGTATTCAAAAACACTGGACGATTTTATACCTCCCCTCCCTCCTTCTCTCTCTTTCTCTCTCTGTCTTTTCAATACCCAAGTACATATAAGAAATACGTGTGAAAACGAAATATTAAATCAATTATTATTCGAAATGAAATAGAGAGATTTGAATATTTTGTACGTTGCTGATGTTTGAGAGGTACTCGATGCTATAGAAGTCCTTGTTTTACTATGCCTATGACGTCCGTGCGGTGAGAGCTGGCAGGCTCAGTACTTCTTAATTGGCTGCATATGCTATGACTGTAGCAGAAGATCATCTCATAATGAACCACAGTGACACACAATAGGGCCAGCCTAAGGACGTGGAGACAACCTCTCTAAAGATACTGTGACAAATGCCTTCCTCACTGAACACTCTTGTCTTGAGAAAATCGCCACGTAGTTTTGCAAGCAATCTTTGCCAAAATATAAGAATGAACAAAATGTAGTTTTCAAAGAACGAAGTGATGCAGTTAGAGATCTTTACATGTTATGAAAACGAATGTTTCAATATCTGGGGGAAAAGTTGAGCTGTGATGAAAAGGTTATTTTAGCAAAGTAGAAGACGTACTCTATCCCCTGACACGCTTTGAATATAAGTCGACGCCATATTTTTGCCGTGCTAACGTTGTTCACACACATACTCACGACCAACTCTGTGATTCCTGTCTGATGATAACTTGCCTCTGGGGCACACAAAGGCTGACTAGTTGTTCAGGATTTTCCACGATCACACGCATAATATATAAACACACCAACCAACACACGAACGATCACACGCATACAAACATACGCATATGAACATATACAATATGCAAATGCGCAAACATCACGTATACATCTCTCACACATACACACACATACATGCAACACACCAATGCCCACCCGAGCACGTCTGATAGCGTGTCTACACTACCACACACACAAATCCATATGTGTTCTCCCCACCCACTCACGGAGATGACAAGACCGGTATCGATCGGATGACACTTGTCTTCCTCCAGACTGGCCCATTTGCTACTGCGGGTTGATATTTTCTATTGACCGGTGCACAATGGGCCCCTTTGGTGTTCACTGGTTGACACTTTTCCCACTCAACATTTAAAGCATGATCTGAAAGGAAAACATTCCAACGGATATTCTTTTCTAAGGCAATCCGGTAGCAGATGCTATTAATTTTTTAAACAGTGCCTGGCAGTCTTTATGGATCCCTCCTCCTAACTCCCCCCCCCCCCCCGGCTCCACACACACACATACGGTTTCCTTAGAACCCATTTTCCCATCCATTAGATAACTCCCCTCTTTGACAGTTGGTTGAAAGTGCTTTGGATCGTAATGGTGGACATTTCAAACACATATCTATAATACTTCAGTTATAGGGAAAATAAAAGTCCATGTAAAAAAAAAAAAAATGATGAGATTATTTTATCTTGTGACCATGTTCAGAGGTTTAATAAGTACCGGCAGTACTGTTGCACAGCATAGAATTGGATTGGCAATTAAATTTTCAAACAGTTGACCAATACGATTTAACTTTACGCCTTTCATCTGCCCGTGAGTGGTTATCTCGATCGGCCAAAGATATCGGTTACGGTATGCTTCGCCTTTCAGCCTTTCCTGCGGTTGGCTATCACGGTGGTTGATAAAATCAGTCAGGAAACTTTAAATCTGTCATTGTTCAAATGCCGAGGATTCCAGTGAGCGCAATTGTTACTTTTATTAATATTTGTATCACCTCTCCACCATGCCTGCCCCTCCGTCTGTCCTAGTCTAAACAATCACTTAAAGCAGGTTTATATTATATCCAATGGCTCAGTATTTAAGGGGGTAGAAGTCTATAGGCGGTGGTACCCTATAGGCTCTTGAAGCAAAAACGTATATATCTCTTTACAGGCAGAATCAGCCCCTCCCCCCCCCCTTTTTTTTTAAAAAAAAAATCAGCTGGCATTATGCATATGGAGCACGTCAAGTCACAGTCGAGTGATGCCAAGTTAACGAACTGCAATGCATAGGATTCCTCGTTCAGTACCACTATCCAATTTTCTTAGATACAGCCCGTTTATTCTGCTGTGCACAATCCGTTTGGTGCACAATCCGTTTGATACTCTTGACTACATCATTTTGTTTGGAATGAGTGTAGAACATCTTCTCTGGCTTTCTATCTCTGGCTAAGAGTCCGCTTATTAGGATATCTTGTATAATTTCAGTAGGACGAAACATATTCTGATCTATTAGCTCTAGGATGGATGGATGGATGGATGGCTGACTGGCTGGATGGATGGATGGATGGATGGATGGAATAATAATCAGCATTATAAAATAATGATATTTTACTCGTTAAAGCCAGATGACAGTTTGGGCTGAAATGACAAAATAAGACGAGAACCTTGCCACTCTGTTATTTGTTATTTGGAACATCAATTTGCGTACAAAGAATACTAAGAAAATCTTTGAGCAGTTCAACTCTTTGACACTTCAAGAGTTCACG
Source organism: Peronia verruculata (assembly GCA_038406235.1). Taxonomy (NCBI): domain Eukaryota; kingdom Metazoa; phylum Mollusca; class Gastropoda; order Systellommatophora; family Onchidiidae; genus Peronia; species Peronia verruculata. The sequence continues at coordinate 5,694 of JBCAUA010572681.1, forward strand.
TCTTCATGGTGGCCCCTCGCATATAATGGGTGATATTACTCTTAGTAATGCTTACGTGTGTGTATTGCGCTGAGGTGTGAATGCTTGGGATTCATTCATTTTGTTAATGTATTTCATCATATACAGCACTTGTAATTACCCATAATCGTATCACTGAGAAGAAAAACGTTTCTGGCTGTGTTTGGTCTATTGCTGTACTGTATATTAATTACAGATGATAACAGAACGTCTGTATGTCTGTACCTCTGTACTGAATTTGATATTTTTCCCCCGTTGTTGAGTTGATGATTCTGGACATGTCGTGATGTCTCTTATTTTAACGGTCGTCACCGCACAAAACGCAGTCGGACAAAAAACAAGACAAACCCCAAGACACAAAACAATAAGAACAAACAAACAAACAAACAAACAAACTCAAAGAAGGTCTAGGACTACACGATGACGTTATTCGTTTTTGCAATATGACCATATTACAGTATGTCGGATTAAATCAGTTTTCAAAAATTCTTTGATTTTTGCTCATTGCTGTTTGATTTATTTGCTGTTTCTGAGATATCCCGTTCTATATTCATGTTCGTCACATTTTTTCTTCTTTCGTTGCTTTTCATTTTCATTCATGAATTATATATAACATATTTGCTGTACTGGTCGGAAAAAGGCAAAATAATTGCGAGCTTCTTTCCCTAGCAGTAACCATTGTGAAACTTAACTTTGAGACTGAAGACATTTGAATGAAAACTGCTTATGTCCACATTTCGAAATGGGATTTTTCGTCGCGGTCATAAACAATTCCAGTAGCTCCACACCTTAAATTATAACGGTCAATCTCTCACCGATAATTTTTAAAAATTATTTTGTTTATTTCATATCAATGTATTTAAAATTTACTATTAATATTATTGTTGTTATTATTATTATTATTATTAGATTACTTTTTATATTTATCATCCTCCTTATCATCATTATTATTATAATTACTATATTTTATTTTATTTTATTTTATTACTATTTATTTAATTATTTATTTATTTATTTATTTATTTATTTATTTTCATTTTTTATTTGTCTTGGTTCAGAGAGTGTGAAATACGATCTAGATACTTTTCGTTCCGAGGATTTCAATTACATGTCCATAAGGAGAATAATCACTGTCTTATTTTTTGTGTCCCTGCTTCCCATGATTGCTTAAATGCTGACAATCACGACTGACACAGTTAAACGAGAGAAAATGCGTTGCCGTTCTTTTCTTTCCTTCTTTCTTTTTGTTGTAATGAAAGCAACCGTTCAGCACCTCAGATGTGTAAATACAGGACGTTCTCAAACCGCTCTTTGGGAATGGTAACAAATGAGGCTGGAACTGTCTCAGATTTCCTGCTCTCTTGCCTGAACAGTTCAAGAAGTTCAGTTCCATTTGCGCTTTTGTTAGATTATTATTCCCCGCTGGTTCTATACGGCCTAGTTTTGTCTCATGTGTATTGTCATTGTATCTAAAAGCTGAACATTTAATTTTTCTAAGACCTGAATTATTACTACTTCCTATGATAATTATTATTGTTGTTGTTGTTTTTAATATTTTTCTAATTATTATTGCTAAGTTTCTATTACTACTGTATTATTGCTATTGCTCTTCGTTATCATTACGATTATATTCAGTCACTATTATTATCATTAATACTTTATCATTATATTGTTGTTGTTATTATCATTATGATTGCTATTATCATTATTATTACAAACATTATCATTATTTAGTTATTTCTTCCTTTTTTAAAAACAAAATCTGATTAATTCAATAGGCGTCACTTATCATTCTGCTCAAACCGTCTCATATATCTAAATGTGTCCAAGACTGAGAACTCCAGATTACTGGGTCTGTCTCTCACTCATTGGATGACTTCATAATATCATCAAAATATTCTCTACATGTAACCAGAGTGTCTAGACGGAGGGGACAGCCCAGCTGATCATGATCTCTTCATCTCTTTAGCACCCGCTATAACCGGTTGTCCTGTCACTGTTTTTTCCATAAGGGCTTAAGTCATTTTTCAAGCCTTTTGACAAAAACAAAGCAACTTGTTATAGCAACAAATCTCTTGATGTTATACCATTATGATTTGACTACGTTCATACATCATTGTGTTGTGCACTGTTTTTATTCAAGGACATTATGTGACAGCTCTCATGCTCAGGAATACCATGAGACATCAGTTGTACTTTGGTATAGGCGGAGTGTGACTGACGGTCGTGACACTTTGTCCCTTTGTTTACATCATCACATTCAACACTTTTTAATTTGCTATTTTCCTTTACATTCCTCGCAGGAGCTTTTTATTTATGCAATTTTTATGTTTTGTCAAACTGTGAACTTTTGTGATTGAAGATACATAGAAAATAAAAATAAATTTTTAAAAATTCTTTAAGGTATTGAAAATGGTGATGTAGACAAATGGACAAAGGATGACAACCTTCTGTCACGGTCTTATAAGTGAGTCTGACATATCGTCGCTGTAATAGCACAACTTCTCATGTCATTTGGGAAAAGTTTGAGTTAGCACTGTGTCATATATCTGGGCCATACAGTGTTGGTTCTAAAAATTCCCCCCCCCCTCAAAAAAAAGAAGAGAGAGAGAGAGAGAAAAAGATTAAAATTTGCAATAGTACCATTTCGTTTTCAATAGATTTGTTCCGGCCCAGGCAAATGGTTGGAAATCTACGTCTAATTTTAGCAGTGGGGTACAAACACTTCAAAGTGTCCAAATAGAAAAACTCATAAAAATGCACGGGGCTGGTGACATTATTGTTCTGGGATCTCGTGGCGGAGCAGTAATAAGCATCAGTGGGTGTTGTATTTTTAACAAGGCGGTACAAATACTCCGCCGGGGATTTCCAGGTTTTTGCTTTGTCGAATATGAACTTTTGATTCAGGCACCACTAGTTTGTTGAGATACATGTTGTCAAGAGCATTACGATTAATGACTTGGGTGATTGTGCTAGGAAAGTGACATTATTTCGGAATGGTGACTGACTGACTCACCAACACTGGACAACTTTCTCTGTCTGGAAGCTGTGATACATTCTCTGTTGATCTTTATAAACATGATAATACCTTTCAAGGGCTGTGCCTCATGAATTCTCTCTGTATATACTAGTCTCATTGTTTGCTGGTTCATTTCTTACTGGTTGTTGTTTGTTGTTGATTTGGGTTAACAATAATGTACACTGTAGGTACAAAAACTGAGACGTGGCTAGAGGTTCACGATTAAAGAATTTTACCATGTGACATTTTGCTGTTTCTGGTCAGACTGGCGCGATCAGTATATGCCTATTTATTGATGTCTAGAGGAATAAACATATAGTAAAGTATATCTTTACTTTATCGATTGCAGCTGTATTGATATTATAACAGAAAGAATGAGAAAACGAGAGAAAGACAGGGAGTATAAATTAAAGTATATCTTTACTTTATTGATTGCAGCTGTATTGAGATAATAACAGAAAGAATGTGAAAACGAGAGAAAGACAGGAGGTATATATTTAAAGTATATCTTTACTTTATCGATTGCAGCTGTATTGGTATGATAACAGAAAGAATGAGAAAACGAGAGAAAGACAGGAGGTATAAAATAAAACTTACTCATGTCGAGATAACCACCTCCACTCGGAGGTTGAAAGACGTATAAGAATGTAACGCAAAACTTACTCACTGTTGGAGGTTCTAAAGAGTACTGTGACATCTATGAATGTGTTGCTGTCTTTTGCTACTTTTGTTTCACTAGTATGATTGTTGAGAAGGGGATCTAGAAACAAACACAAAACCTTCACGCGAGCAATAGATGGCGGATGTAATTATGAAGCAGAGAAAGGGGAAAACGAGAGAAAGAAAGCAGTGCTAAACTGACCATCGTTTGAAGTTCTATGATTAGAGATACTCTAAATGCCATGTGTTGATGTCTCGATTAGCTTTGTATGAACAGCGAGCATTTTTTTAGATGATGGTGGGTGTATTTATAATGGGAGAAATCGAGCCAAACAAGAAAGACTAGACAGAATGCCATACTGCTTTCTGTTAGGACTCACGTCAAGAATACAATATTGTTTGTGAATAGGTAATTGTCCGTATCTACTTGGCTTGATGATTGTGTGACTGTGAGGAACATGAGAGAGAGAGAGAGAGAGAGAGAGAGAGAGAGAAAGAGAGAGAGAAACAGCAGCTTCACATAACGAATCGATGATAGAAAAAAAAAAAAATGAAATTATGACAGAGAGACCAAAAGAAAAGTTAAAAAAGAAATTGCCAATTGCTTGAAAACTATGTATTGCTGCTTTATCAAGTTCGTGCGAAGAGTGTGTTGCCATTGAGAAAGAAAGAAAACTACAATGCAAATGTAGCATCTTGACATGATGAATCGATTTCGGAAGTATTTATGAGGAGAGAATGAAACAATGAAAGAAAGCGATACCGACAACTGCTTGAAATGTACGACTAAAGAATATAATCCTAGTTATGAATGGGTTGTTGCTGTTTCTCAACAACTTTGCGTGAACAGTTGGTAACAATTGACAGGGAGGAATAGAAATAAAGACAAGTATTGCCTTGATATGCTGAGCCGATGACGGATGTGTTGTTGATGGAGAGAAAGAAGAAACGAGAAAGGAAGAGAGCCAGAACTGACAAAGTGCTAGAGGTTCACGGCTAAACAAAACTAAGTGTTCACGAATGCAATGTTCTCGTTTATCACCTCCCTATTACCAGAGTGTAACTATTGAAAGAGGAGAGTAAACAGACCTATAGCACGGTGTAATTTACATGATAAATCGATGGCGGATGTAATTTATGACGGAGAAAACGATGAAATGAGAGAAAGAAAGAGCAAATTTAAAAGAGAGAGAGAGAGAGAGAGAAAGAGGAGAGAGAGACAGAGAGAAAGAATACCGTGATCTTATCAGTGTTGATTACCGAGGGAAGAAAGCACGGCATCTGTAGCCGGATGATCGATGCGATGTGCGCCGTTTGACCCTTTCACTGCCAGAAGAGAACTATTGTAGGTTCTGAAAAATCATTGAGAATTGATAAATCTGGTAGCTGCAACAACTGTAGACGTATTTGAACATGGCGAACGTCCTGTTTGGTCGTCAATAATTGCCCCAGTTCATTGATTCCATCAACGGAAATAAGCAAGTGAACACTGAGAGATGCTGGCAGTGAAGAGGTTGATGGCTGACCGAGAGACGACCAGGAAGAGGAATATAATGTGATCCGAGCTGACACTTAGAGCGTAAACAAGCCATCTCGTTATGACAGTGTGGGCCGAGATGAGCCTTTTCACCTCTTATGTTTGTTTGATCGTTTATTGACTGACGAATATCGGTCAATACTTTTACACTTTTTGAATTGAAGCCTCCATAGGACGAAAAGGACCTATGTCATATTCCACAGATTGTGGGTCCAGAACGCTCAAACTCAGAAAAAAAAAATAACAATAACGAGAGATAAACAGTCAAATTTCAGGTGCAAGCATCCAAACTTCATAAAATGTAAAACTGGAGTAACTAAATAGCTTATGATCGGCGAAATAAAAAAATTTAAAAAAAAAAGGGGGGGGAGGTATTTTTTTTTGGGGGGGGGGGGGGGTCTCTTCTCTCAAACCAAAATTTTTTTGTCCAAATTGCTGAAAACTCACGACAAAAGAAAATGACTATAATATTAAGTGAGTCGCCCTCTGTATCACTTTGGTGGGTTCAGGACGTGTGACAATTGAGAGGGAAGAATTGAAATTAACTGGGTAGCATCTTCACAAGTCATGGTGAATCAATACATGATGATACAGAGGATGTGGACATAAGAGAGAGAGAGAGGGGGGGGCGGTGGAGAGGGGAGGGGTGAAGAGGAAGACTAGGAACTTGACCATTGCTAGAAGGGAGAAAACAAAGGATTCGACCGGGGGGGGGGGGGGATCAGGGGAGAGGCGCGGGTGGAGATTGTTGTGTGAGATTGTTGTGTGACAAATGACACCGCCGTCTCTTGAGATTCTGTGATTTCGTCGTCACGAGAAACCGCGTGTAAAATCGGCTAGAGCTTTAGTCTGTGCTCATACAGTCCTAACTGGCGACACAATCAAGAGGCCATATTTCAGCCGGTAACAATGGATAAATTGCTCTATGATCGATAACTTTCCGGAGTCGTTTCATCTCTCTCCCCCCTCTCTCTCTCTCTCTCTCTCTCTACCCCTCTCCCTCCTTTTTTCCCCCTTCTCGTTACTCTCTTGTTATTCTTGTCCCCTTTGTCGCCACATGCCTTGTAAGAACGGTTAGAATAAAACCTTCCCTCACGTTTGTTTGCTGAAGAACAACGAGGGTCGGAGAGGACAGAACTGGAGAAAGAGAGGGTTTAGGTTAGAGTTTGGTTTTAATCCAGCATAAGCCCGATCACGGCCACACTGCCCGTAACAGGGTTGAAAACATTTCACAAATTTGGTAAGCAAAATTAAAAGACTATAGTTATTATATTATGGGGGTACCAAACAGTGTAAAAGCAAGAGCTTTGGAAACAACAGATTTGAACGAAATAGAAGAAAAGAAATGAAACAAAATAAAATAGCGCAAAATAAAATAAAATTAAATAAACAAAACAAAAAAATAATGTGTGAACGTGCAATGTGATTTTGTGGCTTGCAGTGTGTTCACAATTTTCTTAAATCACGCTTAGGCCAAGGATTTAACTTGTTCAGTACACATTATCTATCCCGTGTAAGGAACGAGGGCGCGCAGAAGAGGAAGAAGAAAGCATAACTGTGTTAGATTTTTAACCTCATCCATTATGCCCGATTCTGAGCAGTGTTCAAGAGTGCATTTTCCGCCTTGCTAGCTCAACTTATTGCTGTAATTATTTACACATTTTTGTGAACAGACCCTTTATTGCCACAATATCTTGTAACTGCCGCTTTGTAAAGGAAAGAGATTTAAGTGTGCGTAGATGACAAAGCGTAGTACCATGTGGGTGATCTAGGCTAACTGCGTGAATTAATCGGACGATAGTCAATTTTTTGCATTTCAACAACGGATCAGCAGGGGTACTGTAAAAGAAATACAGATACCAACATGCTTAACCTTACTCTCTCTTTTTCTCTTTCTCTTCTCTCTCTCTCTCTCTCTCTCTCTCTCTCTTTACCACTCACTAAATGGCTAAATCGAAAATTTACGTACATTTTATAACGATGATATTTCACCACAGAAGGGACTCCTTGTGGAACAAAACATGGCTGTCGTATAACTCCTGATATCTTATCTTCTTGAACTAGCAATAAGAGTGCGTTGCTATCTTTCCTTCTCGTGAAACTATACTGTGAGAAAAAAAAAAAAAGTAAAAAAAGAGTGAAAGTCCAGACTACTTTATAAGCAGAGAGTGCGTGTTACAATCTTCCATTTTCCTGCAAAGCAAATGAAAGGTTCAGTGGAATAATTCGTGATGCCCGAAATTTTTTGATTTCAGACATTAATATTCTTATATTTCAAAGTGTTTTTGGTAAAAAAAAAAAAAACACCCTCTTTTGTTTAAGTATGGTGGAAAATGGACAAACTAAAAACCTATAACAGATTTTATTAATATTAGCCTATTAATAAAGAGTAAATCACGTAGAGTCGGCAAACTTCAATTTCTCAAAGATGCAAAAATATAAGTAACATCACAAGCTTTTACACTGAGCCCTTCAAAGTGTTTAAACATTAAGACGAAGTCAACGTGTATGAAACAAGGACACTTAGGTAAAGGCCAGTATCCTGAGCACGACCAGATGTTAGTATACAACCCAGCAGAGCAAGGGAAATATCAGCTATCATATTTCATGTTGTTAATTAATGACTTGTTCATGCCATGGATTTCTACATGTTTGTGATGTGACTGCAGTTGTATAATGACAGCCTCCATGACTTCTTTCACTGACATGTAACATATGTAATATTACATTATTTCACTGATGAACTTTCTTGTATATAATGTAACATGTTAATACTGAAAATACTATTTCAGGATGAAAACTATAGAGGAGTGATACGTGTATCATGTAACATAGTTCTTATTTAGAGCAATGCATTAGTTATTGATGTAATGTGCAGGCTGCTTGTTTGTTGAGGAATATGAATACACAAAGAGATCGAGTGATGATACAATGTGATCTATACAGACTCTGTATGTATCCAGTGATAGAAGTGTGCCACTGTTGTGCCTGTTGCTATACAAGAAAACTTGTCACGGTTTGATCTACACTGACCTATTGATGATATCGGCTTACAGTTAAAAGCCTTAGGAATGTAAAACACCGGTCTCGCACAGACGATTGAAATGAGCACATTCCGACCGCAGGAGATCCTGACTAGTCACTGTGTTATTTCTTTAACCTTAAATGTGTCAGTAGAAATTCTGGCTGGGGAACATGGGTTTCTGTACAATATTTATCCATGTTTCAGGAATGGGGTTTTTCAAGACTAAAACCTGTCATTAGCTGATTTTCATTTACTATTTATTTATTTATCTATTTAATTATTTAATTAATTTATTTAGCTAGTCAGTTAGTGTGTTATCTATCAATTTCTTTACTTACTGTATTATTTATAACCGTATTAATTCTTATCTAGAGAGGAATCTCAGTGCAGATTAAGTTGAGTGAGTCTTTTACCAGGTCGTCCATGTCATTTCCAGGAAAAATTGATCACGACTCGATATTACTGACTGGACTGTGATCAAAAGAGGATATGCTGTCTTTCTGTAAAAGAAACCTATAATATCTGTGGCGTTGTGCGGACCGCGCTGAAGGACGTATAGGTGTCAGATAAAGGAAATACTTTGAGCAATATCTTCTATCTAAAATAAAAAATTCGAGTATACTTAGGCTGTGACAGATAGTCGTGCGTGACCCTTTGTCTGTGAGTATAACATCACATGTGACACTCTAAAAAAAAAAAGTAATGGTTAAAAATAGTGACACGGATCTCCTATTGCACTTTGTTTTTTCAAAGTAATGACATGGCACTTAAGGCAAATCAGGTGTTCAAGGACGGGCTTGTTTAATGGGTCAGTATTTAACAGTGTAGGATCGGTAACTTTACAAGGAATATCTGCTACGATCAATCAATGATCGAACTGATTGTTGGAAAAAAAAGCAAGTGTATCTCTGCTATGAGAGTGTCTGGCTGAAATCTAATTCTAATTCCACTGTGATGTATGGCTACTCGTTATCCTGCACAGTGACAGGTCTGACTAAGTTTGCTGTTTGTAACATAATGTAACACTTTAGCTCAAGTCGCGTTACTTTACTGATACTGATAATGACCATTTCACTGCTCTGTTTGCTCATGATCTATTTACGTACATAGATATGACATTGTTCCTCTCGCCGTGAATTTAACAGACAGTATAATATGTTATTGTAGATAATGTTAGCTCTCATATGTACAAAGATCAGCACCAACATCAATTCACTAACAACCACTTGGCTTTATGACATCTCTGAAGGGTATTGTTAATCATGTTACAGAATGTTGATTTCATCACAAATTATTTATGTCTGGAAAACAACAACAACAACATCATCAACAACAACAACAACAACAACAAACAACAACAACAACAACAACATTTGTTTTCTTCTTTTTTTTTTAACATTAATAGCAAACTACCATAACAAAATTAATAACAACAACATCATGATTCCCATTCAGATTTCATGTGATTGTTATTAAACTGTATTATGTAACGTATGCTTGTATGACCTCATGGTGTAACTGCCGACTATAATGTGTAAGTTATTAACACGCATGTTTCAGCCATTAAAGTTTTGTGAAACTCAGACAATGCTAGCCTGTCTACGTTGATGATGTTGATACGCACATCAGTTGGTGCGTCGTTGACGTTGTGAAGGTTGTTGTTGTTGTTATTGTTGTTGTGGTGATAGAACGCCAACCTGTGAGTGCCGTCACTAGTCATAGGCATGAGTGGTTGTTGTTGTATATGTTGCTAGAACGCCAAACAACTCGTGATATTGGCTATATTATTGTTACGTTGTTATTGTTGTTGTTGTTATAAACTGTTAGAACGCCAACCCATACTTGTGGTTGTTGTTGTTGTTGTTATTGTTGTTGTTGTTGTTGTTGTTGTTACTGTTGATGTATGTTGCTGGAACACCAACCCACTCAACAGTATTTGCAAATGTTGTTAGTGCTATTGTTGCTGTTATGTAGTCAGCCACACGTGATGCTTGTGAATGTTGCTGTCATGTCGTAGGCCATTGGTGGTACCTGTGAATGTTGCTGTTGTGTCGTAGGCCATTCGTGATAACTGTGAATGTTGCTGTTACTGTTGATTTTTCTATGGTTGTTCTATGATATCAGAGCAAGGACTTTGGATTCTACCCAACTGATATGAATGTTTTGTGAATACTATTATTGTTATTGTCCTTGTTATTATGATGGTACAAGGTCAACCTACGCGTGTGGCCACAAGTCGTCTTTGTGACTGATACTGTTGGTATCGTGTCTGTTGTCATTTCAATCTCAAAGGATAGCAATGACGTAGCAGTTGGACGTAGCACCACCGTTTAAAATGGGACACGATTCGCATTGTATTGTTTCAACTATTATTTTTCTTCCCACCCGAGCTCGCATGAGCGCACATGAAAAATCATGATCAGGCAGGGAACCAAACCCCGAGT
>JBCAUA010572792.1:0-16395 GCA_038406235.1 Peronia verruculata
ATTATGGGGGGAGAGGTGTTCTGGAAGTAATTTTGGAAACCGCGGGAGGCGGGGAGGGGGGGGGGTGATTTTAACTATTGCCATCAAATTTGGCATGGTCAAATTAGAGGTAAACATCCGAAAAAAAAAAAAAAATCGAAATCACTCATGTTTGCCATGGAAACGGCCACCATCTTGGATTTTGCTACGTAATATTGCGCAAATTTACCTTTGATAGTCTCTAGACTTTACCAACCGATGTGTTTGTAATTTTGTGTATATTTATGTTTTACCATTCCACATCTAAATTTCTTCAGAATGGATTTTTGATAAAGCGCTTGATTCTTATTTTACAATGTTTTAAAATTGGTATGTGAAAAGGTCGCCGATTTCTCAAACATTCGACCCTTAAATCTCTAATGTCTCAAAAATTGAAAACAATATCAAAAATCCCTCCTAACATAATTTAGATATTGGCTTGATCTATATTCATGAGAAATGCCTTGGCAATCGGTCAGTAAATGAAAAAGGAGATAGCACAATTATGCTTTAAAAAAAAAAAAAAAGGCATTCTGAGAAAACCACATTTAAAGTTTGTTTTTTTTTCGCTAAAAGAACAGCCGTAAAGAGCTTGTGATCGGACTTTCGACCACAAAACATCTTTGTTTCACCTACTAGACCTCTTATCATGATTTCTATGCCCCCCCCCCTTTTTTTCTTTTTGCTTCTCCTGTGCCCCTACTCCCATTTTTCCTCCATTTTGCTTCCCTACCCCCATCAGCATAAATGCGTCCGTGGGGTCATTTTAGGGTCCAGAGAGGGCTATATATGTTTTTCTAGGTCAAAATCAAGAGCCACTATTGCTCTCTGAAAAAGCAGAAACGCGGCATATTTCATCCTTATAAGGCCGTGGGAAGTCTATTATACAGGCCCAGGTGAACATTTTCACTGATATTCGGTGTGTTCAGCCCCTCAGATGGTCAGTCAGTGTCCACCCCTGGCACTAGGGCTCCCGATTTTGATGAAGGCGAGCATAACCAAGTCTCTTCTACGCAATTTGACCGTACCCAGAGAAAAAGTAATAATCTATCACTGAATAAAGAGCCCCAAATTAGCAAGAGCTTGGATTGGCAGAGGGACAGGCCAACCTTTGCCCTACCACTCTCCCGACATATCAACTTTTTGATACCATTTTTATATTCAGCAGAGACAGCACTTTTAAGAAAAAAAAAAAATGAAACCCAAAGTCAAAATTTTGAGCACAAATCCAATTTCAGGACCCCCCCCCCCTTTTGTTTTTAAAATGTAAATTGAACTTGCGATGAAATAAAAATTGGAGTGAAAAAAAATCGGCTTTTTCGAACGGTTGCCATCTGTGCGGAAAAGTTGAAGCCGTTGGTTTCTGACCATCCCCGGAGGGTGCCCAAGGTCGCTTGAAGTTGTCTCTCCATGGTGGGCCCTATAGCACATAAGACAGTCATCCACCGGTTCCTGAGGCAACCCTTCTGCGATAGAGAAGATTTTAATGTTACATAGCGTGGGCGAGAGGACGCTCCCTTGCGGAACTCCCTCTTCTTCTTCTTCAAAAGATTCAGAAAGAGTGGAATTGAAGCGGACGATAAAGAGCCCGCTCAAAAAGCTCTGAATGTAAGCGGAAAGATTACCACGGAAGCCCAGCTGATGCAAATCCCTCTAAATACCGGATTTTCACGTGATGTCGAAGGCCTTCTCCAAATCGAAGACAATCGCCACCACGTGTTGCCGCTCCTCAAAGGCTTCTCGAATGAATGTTCCCAGGCGGATGGGATGGCCTGTCGTGGAGCGCTTTCCCCGAATCCGCACTGAAAGGCCGAAAGACAAGTTATGTCCTTTAAGACTCAGTTCAAAAGACTGGTCACCAACCGCTCCATCAACTAACTCAAAGACAGCTGGTAAGGGCGATGAGGCAAAATTAGAAGAGATTAGATGGTCTTTCTCAGGTTTGGAAATAAGCACTACTATGGCTTGTCACCAGGAATGGAGGGAACGTGTCTGGGAACCACAACTGACTGAATATTCACAGGACAGGTCGGGACTGAATCGACGGAAAGATAGAGATTAGAGTTGATCAGCAACCGTTCGATCTCTTTGCATTTCGGGCTGGTGCAGAAGCTGCCACAGAGGGGCTGAAGGCATAGAAATCCCCGAGCAGAACCAATGGGCCAGGATAGCTGTCGCGAAAGGAGAGTCAAATCAGCGGCTATCACAGTTTCTGAAATAAGCAGATGGGTGGAGCAACGGTGATGGGTTTGTGAGACGTTACGGTGACTGCCACAGGGGGTGTTTAGGGGAATGTATGGATTGATAACTCCTCTAAGAGCAATACTCTTCGGCCCAGTCCACAGATGCTGCAGTCATACTGATCGGCCGACAGCTTAGATGGTGATCACAAATTATTGTGTTGTAAAAACAAAAATGGAAATAAAAATTTAAGTTGGGACGACAACTTACTGGGGGTGGGGGGGGGGCGCGTCCTGGAGATGATTTTTTGTTTTCGTTTTGTTATTAAAGTTAGGTTATTTTAACATTTCAATGTTTAAATTAGAGGAAAACAGTAAAAAAAAAAAAAAAGAAGAATATAACGGACTTTTTCATATGGTTACCATGGCAGAGACGCCATCTTGGATTTTGGCGTCCCTAAATTGACTGATTTCAAAATCTATCTCCTCCGCCGAATTTCAACGACGTTTGACAAACCTTGGTGAATGTATTGTTTGATATAACATCTAAAAAGGTACATACTTTTATTACGTTCCATACAATTCAACATTTTCTATAATTTTTTTTTTTAAAAGCCATTAAGAAAAAAAGAAAAAAAAAAATTCGACATTTTTTCAAAATAAGAGCCCAATTTTCTGTAAAACGTATCGACCGAATTTAACGCGCATACGTAACTTTTTGATGTATACCAAATTTGGTTTTAATCGGTTTGGAAACAAAAAAGGAGATTTAAAAAAAAAAAAAAAAACTGTCAAAAACCGGGTTTTGGCTCTCTGGGCGTATCTTTTATCGAATTTTACTATCTACACCCCATCTTTATGAGAGCCACTTTCGGGTTCTTGAGGGCCTCTGTGTGCCTTATTACATATATTATCACATATAGTCGACAACTGAGCTATTTGTAGCAGAAAGAAAGCAAAAGTGCGCCATTTATAGGACGAGGAAAGTCATTTTAGAACACTTACATTGATAATTTACATGATCAGCAGTTTTTCTCGCCTCATAGTGGTCATCCAGTGTCCATCCCTGCCACTGGAACTCGTGATATTGCTATGAGAGGTGATATTCAAGTGTTTCTTGCACTCTTTGCCTGTATATTATTATAATCAAATCGCGATGATCCACGGCTTTATTTAGCAGCCAGGTTGAGCCAAATCCTGATTGACAACACATTTTAGGTTTACCTTTGAATGACCATTGCTCAAACACGTTAGAATAAACTTATCTAGAATGTGATACAATTTTTACACGCACAAAAAGGGTTGCTTTTAAGAGAAAACAAAAGCCCAAATTGCATTTTTTTGGCGAAATCCATATTTCAGGACGCACCCCCCCCCTTAAATAAATAATACCCCCTTATTACCCAAATCATTACAGGGATTAATTGGCTGGTGGAAAAACTTATTTTAATGCTTAACCTTCTCCTTAACCATTACTGGCTTGATTTTAATAGATTGCATGTCTTTGGAAAATCTCTCTTTCAACCTGAGTACGGCATTATTGAAACAGGGTTTGAACATAAGTTACCTACAGCTGTGATAGTAAAATTATTCAACAATAGAGATCTATGTATCAAAAACAGTATTTCACCAGAACAGATTTTAAAGGAACCTGGAAAATCATTTTTTTTCTTTAAAAAAACGTCAAAGGACGTTCCTTATCCAAAGAATCTAAACCCCAGTGATAAACATTTAATGGTGTTTGATGACCTGTTACTTGAAAAACAAAGCAAATGTGATGATTATTACGTTAGAGGGATATATAGCAATGTGGAGGGGTTTTTTTTTTACTTAGCACAGAACTACTTTTTTTTAGACAAACGAAGAGAGAAAAAAAAATTTCTGTTTATTTAAACAGGATGCTAAAAATTTGACTCACGTTTACAATGATCTCTTTAGCACTGATATGTCCTTATAGGAATTTAAATTTGTAATCAATGTTGGAAACAACTTCATGGGTTTGTTGTAATGGACGAGTCAACCGAGATAGATAATGGGAAATATAGAGATGAACTTGACACATTTTTTTCCCTAAAAATAACAAAAACAATTTTTAAAACATATAGCTAAAAACACAAGCACTAAACACTCAGAACAGCTGATTGTTAATTGCAATGAAACAGCTATTAAAAGTATTTTTAATCCGTCTTTAGAATTAAATAAAGATAAAGACTATGACATAGCACTGGTTAATTTTGAAACCTATTGCTCGTTTCCTAATGTTCACAAAGGAAATAATATGTTCATAGATTTTAACTGTATGACCTGGAAGAGTATATCCATTCCAAATCGTGCATAAGAAATCAAGACTTTAAACATGTCAATCCAAACTTTAATTCAGATATAACTATCACACCAAATAACCGTGCACTGAAATTGGTAATGACAATAAAGCCAGGATACAGAGTTAATTTCAAAGATGATAATTCTCTTGCTGAGATGTTAGGTTTTCAGCATAAAATATACAATGCTGGGACACATGAGTCAAATAACATTGTAAACATTCTTACAGTTAACAGTATCTTTGTGCATATTAACATAACAAATGTATCATCTGGTTATAAAAAAACTACAAATCTTTTTTATCTTCCCGTGCGAATGAAAACAATAAAGAATTTACAAGTAAGAATCAGGATGATATGGTTTAAAACTTACAGGGAGAAACTGTTACTATAAGATGTCCTTTGAGAGAAATGTAATCCTGTAAGCATGAACGAACAAGTGAATTTCATAGTTTCTGGCAATCACACAGATAAAAAAAAAAGAGCTATAATAAACATAGCAGCAGTTACAATTACAATAGATCCAAATAAAACTGGTGATGATGGTTTGGCTCTTACAAAAAAAAAAAAAAAACAAATCAACAAATTACGGAAGGGAAAACCAGTCAATATAACACTAAGTAAAACACAATTAAAACACAACCTCAAAATAGAATGTGGTTTCCTAGCGGCTTTAGCTAATTTGCCTTCATTCAAAACCTGTACCTGCTATAGGAAAGTCTCTTGAAATAGGAACTCTAACAGGATTAGCATCTACGGGAGCTCAAAACATTCTTGGTGATAGGTTATACTTGAAGAAAGAAGGGTGCCTTTAAGTCCTGAACAAGATGGTAAAATATATGATCGGATTTGCGATAGAATATATTTAAATCGTGAAGGTCAAATTTATGATGCGTGTGGAATATTAGGAGATTTAGTGAATCATATTCTGCTGTTAAATTTAATATTTTAAAAGTGAAGTTGAAAGAAAAAATATATCCTCGTATATCAACTGCATCTCAAAAAGATTCTATGAAAGCAAATAGTTTTAGAAAACAAAACAAAACAAAAACAAAAATAAACAAAAACAAAAACAAACAAACAAACAAACAAACAAACAAACAAAGACATTCAAAATGCAATGGAGAAAGAAAAAGAACAAAGAAGAAATACCAGCAAGAAACATTCAATGTTATTTAAAGGGATTGATGTAACCGATGAACTCTTAGCCGTTGTTACAGTTGGTACCAGAGAAAGAGGAATTGCTTTGTTATCTACAATTGTTGCTGCTACAATTGCTATTATCTTAGAGGAGCATCAATAGACACAGGCGCCTTGTGTGGGATATCAGAATTTATAAGCAGAAAACTTAAACACAAAGCAGAGAAACATCAAAAGATTTTAACTCTATAGGAATCAAAATTAAACACCATAAACAATAATATTTCTAAAAATAGAAATAGACATATAAGATTTAGACATAAAAAGAGGCACACATATACACAGTAATGGAAAAACAGAGAGACATGCATAAAATTAATATGTAACGCTGCACAATGATCACATTTAATGAACATACTGTTATAAAACCATAATAAATGTATTATATATTTACAATTAATTATTACGCTGTATAATGACATTACAATGAATAGTTGCTGAAAATAATAATCCCATTGAAAGCATGTCCATATTCTTTCGCAGGAGAAGAAGTGCAAGCAACCATTAGTTTAGCCAGAACTAAAGGAACAAAGTACAAGAGATGTAAATGCATGACAAAAATAAATAAATAAATAAATAAAAAAATCATTCCATGAAACAACGGTTTGGTACTATATTTGTAGCAAATATGATGAGCATACACAGAAATAATTATTATGCTAATTTAAAAGGCAAATGTCACACAAAATTGCTCAGATATTCAAGACAGTGTTTAACATCTTTTCGTATTGACGATTTCTTTCATCCTTTTAGATACAGACGGACAGATATGATAACATCTGACATTTGCAACCCGAACTTTAGATAGAGAGAATGTTTGTTTATTATTCTCCTCACAAAAAAAAAAAAAAATGTCTAGCATGTCTTTACGACGTAAAGGTCGCTGTTTCAATTGGAAACATTTCAAACATATAAAGACAAAATTAACAAGTTTACTTGGTTGCTTTGTGTCTGAATGAAGTATGGACTGTTCCCTTTTATGCCGTTTTTCGAAGAGCTTTGACAATACTCTTTACTATATTCATTAAAAAAAAAAAAAATTCCGCAAGGTACATGTTATTGATATTACAATTTTGGTAAGTAAAACATCACAATTTTCAAAATATCCGAAGAATACTGTCTATTTTGGAAAATAAAAATGTTCAGAAAACTTTGCAAAGCGTGAGCCAAACCTGCCCTTTACCCTCAAACGTAGTAAAGGAAAATCGCAGTTTGAATCTTATCAAGGGGACTATAGATAATATTTGGGGTAAGGAATAGCAAAGTCAAAGTATTGCATGGCACTAAAGTGGTGTCCTACAGGTGAGAGAAGTAGGCTAAATGTAAAATGAGGAATTAGCCTCAAGTTTCATGAGACAGTAAGTCTATCACTTTGATGGCAATGATTACATGTACTCTTGTTTTTTTCAGTTTTGTATGTGTTTCTATCCATTAATTTGATGCAGGACAATAGCTAGACTATTCATGCCACTGCGTTACCACTTGACATTTCCAAGCTTTTGAATTTAGAGAGAGCATTTCAACTTGTCGATAATGATCACGATATCACATATCCGATATTTTCACACAATTTTAATGCCACTCCAGCAGTGGTGGTGAACATTAATGCCACACCATAGCGTTCCACTTGTAGGACACAAATTAAAAACCCTCAGAGTAAAAAAATATACAAAACTTTAAAATAAACAAATTGATTCCCTTTATTCTGACCCATATCCTAATATTTCACCAAAGTTTAAAACGTCACGAAAATCATGCATAAATTGGTTAAACAATGTCCGACTTAGGCCGTGTTCATAGAGAACGCGAGGGCGGGTAAACGCTCGAGACGGTTGACTCGCCCGAGTAATGTCCCTCTTTCAGTCTCGGTATGCGCGCACAGACAATGGCGCTGGCAATGTCCCGGGCAGCGGGTGAATTCTATCGAATCCAATGTTGATTCTTTTCTCGCGCCTCGAGCAGGAGGTAGCTGATCCTTCTTGTCCTAGATCTAGACAACAGTTGACATCGCGTAAAAACAATGGGTGTTGACTAACTGATCTCTGCCGTATTCAAAAGTCATATGGGATAAAAAGCAGAAAAGATCAGGCAATTAGAAATGTGGTGGATAAAGCATGGAAAGACATCAGTATGGAGATGAAATTATGTATCCAATATCAATAGTTTGAAGTTAAACAATTTCCAGTGCCCCCCCCCCTCTCTTTTTTTTTAACCCCCCCCCCCCCATTTTTTCCACTTTGTAACCCATAACTATCTTTCCCTTTAATCCACTCTTTTTTATTTATTAACGTTTTATAATTATCTTTTTCTTTCTTCCTCCCATTCTCTCTCTGTCTGGATTGTATGTCTGTCAAACTAAATCTTCTCTATATGCTCAGATTATTGTTTATTGAACACGATAACTAATACAGAATTATATAGCAAGTTCATTTAAATAAAATGTCTCACTTTTCAAAGTATGGCAGGTGAATTGTGCCTGATTTACCCTGGCTGCACCTCCCCCTTTCCCCCTTCTCTCTCTCTCTCTCGCTCTCTCTCACATACACATTCACACACACAAAACACACACTCTCTCTTTCTATCTACAAGGTATTGTGTCTCTCTGTTTGCCTTTACTATCTATCTTTTAATGGACAGGTTGATAAAAGAAGTTTCATTTTTTTTTTAATATGGCGATGACCCACTTTGAAACTAGGATTCCAAAGGTTTTCCTACTTCTAAATAATCTTATGTTGAAACATTCCTCCTCGAGAGACAGGTTTATTCCATATCTGCTATAAGCCACATTCTTCAAACATCTGCAGATGTAGACATGAACGACAAAAAAGAGAAGGAGAGAACGTCGATTCTAAATAATTGTCAGCTATATTGCCGAAGTAGAATACAGACTTTTCCAAGAAACTGCATGGGGGGAGAAAGGCCATATTTGTCAACACTGGTGTTTCATATTTTTATTTTTTATACTTATTAACCAGACACCTCTAAAAAGAGAGGGCAAATTCTTAGTGAAGAAACTTTTTTATCTTGACGCTATATATTCTATAGTGCATGTAAAACATGTTTAGCCGATTTATTGTAAGTAACTATGTCGGAATGTAATTGTTAGGCTTTTTGTGATTATAGCTACTGTTCACTATATTTACATGATCTATGAGGAATAACTAATTGTTACAATAAAAATTAATAATGGTGCTACTTCCATGAAATTTAACTTTTTATATCTAGTATCTTGCGTGCCAAGAAAGTTTTCACTGATTTTTTTAAAGATTTTTCTTTTTTTAAGCACGTCTCTGCTATTGCCCGCCCTCTCCAACTAGCCAAGGTTTCCACTTATTTTCCCAGCTGCCATCCTATCTAGCTTTTTTCTCTATAGGTGTATTAGATGATTCTTTCTTGATTTCTAGACAGAAGTCTCAGGGGCAGGGGAGAAAAAGGTTCCAGCCTGTTTCAATGACGTCCATGTTTTCAATATTGGTATTTTACCTCTTGCGTTGTACGACCTTTGTTGTGTTGGTCTGTTTTATCAGTGTTGAGTTTGTTGTGTAATGTGTAGGTGTGTTCTGGTGCGGTTACATGTCTAGTGGACCTTGCTTATGACGTGCTTTATTCTGTTTCTTCTGTTGTCCTGTGTGAATTTAGTATCTCCCGGTGCTTGTATAGACGACCCTAGGCTATCCATCATAATTTCCTGTGCTATTTATTATTGTCTCCATTTCTGACTAATTGTGGCTTCCGCTAAACGGACGGGTAATACAACAGTGCTTTGTGTCGTTATTGTTAATGTTTTTTCCCGATTGCTCCTGCTACTACCTATCTAAGCATATTAGGTCTCTATTTCCACTTAAGATCTCCCCTTTTCTCAGTTCTAGGCTATGTCATTCTTTGAGCTATAATACTTGCTTGACCCATCTACATTTGCGATGCCTAACATTGCCAAATATTCAAAGGGTGTAAAAAGGACTGTGGCAGGGAAAAATGGGCCTTTGGCGTCAAAATCTCTACCTTTTTCTAAAAACTGACAGAGCTGAGAACCCTGTAGATATTAAAAGATTGTTTCCATGGCACGTATCTTGTCGACATAAGTACACATTGCAGAAATGTTATATTCATCCCTCCATTTTATGAGCTCTCATTTCTACAAACAGGGAGGGAGGAGGAGGGGATTTCAATGCAAGAAAAATTCTCATCATGGAACATTGAAAGAGATAGAGTGTCAAAATTACCTTTCGGAGTATTATTTCGCAAAATTCGTTAAACAGCAAGCTGCACATATCTTACTCGTCAATAGAAAATTAATAAATTAGTAGTGAAAATTAATACTGATTCCTCCTAATGATAAAAAAGGGAGAAATAAATAATATGCATACATTGTGATAGTTAGGTAAGTGAGATTTAAAAAAAAAGAAAAGAAAAAAAAAAAAGAAATCCGTTCGACATTATTACCATAATTTGGCCCAAGGCCCAATCGATCAATACACATAAAAGAAAATTATGTCACAAATCATTCTTCAAACTGAATGCAATTAATCAATTTCCTCAATAATGTAGGTACTGCCAGGCCCATCCTCCGGAAAACCATACAGACAGAGTCAAGACCCAAAAGGTTGTCCCACTGTCAGAGCAGTAAGGTTCACAGCCTATAAATTTTATGAACTTCACTAACGTCTTTGTATTCTTGCAGAGTGGATTTCTCCGTAAGTCTTACTGGCCAGTGCACAATACAATTCATCACTAACACAGTTTGTGGCGATGCCACATGTGAAACTCATTTTGCATGTCGCTATTTTATTTATTTATTTATTTATCTATTTATTTATTTATTTATTCATTCATTTATTTTTGAGATATTATGCCGACAATTTATACTACAAATCTTTTCAAAGTCATATAAAAATTACATAGATCTAATATCGCCCATAATTTATCCCGGACGTTTACAGGAAAAACATCACACCCACAAGAAAGAGCAACCACAATCTGTCTCACCAGCCAAAATTTTAATTAGCCACAGGTGAAAAAAAGAAAAACAAAAACAAAAGAAAAAAAAAAGTTTAAGAACTTGTGTGTTAGGACTATAGAACTTGACATAAGGCCGGGAATTCCATATTACGCTTTTGTATAATCTATGGGTGTTTTTTCAGGGATAGTGAATTCACCTATTGCTTAACATCTATATTTTCTAAATTCACTTAGGTACGAGTGAAAGTATATCATACTCACGTGTTGTTCCAGCAGAAAGCTGCTTAATAACGTTTCAGGTTGTTTTTCTGATGCATTTTAAGAGATTCCTAACATATACAAATACACAAAGTTATGGAAAAATAGGGAGGCACGCTATAAAATAAATATATAACAATTCTAACATGTCATTACTATTCTACCGTGTAATATAATAATTACAAAATTGTAATTAATCTTTATATGATTAAATGATATATAATCAATAGTTGCTGAAAATATCAATGTCAATGAATACTCACACTCTCAAGCACATAGAAAATTGTACGCAACCTTTCATTTAGCCAGAACTAGCAACAACAAATAAAAAATCATTCAAATTCCCGACAAACATGAAGGAAACATTCACAAATTGTTCAATGAAAAAAAAAAAAAAAGTTTGTTTACCGTTTGGAAGAAAATTGCTTAATGCAATGAACAGAAGTGTGTATAAGATGTAACAATTAGTATGCACCTTCACAAGCAAATGTCACAGAAAATTGCTAAGGCATTAAGGTGTTTAATTTCTCTTCGTTTATCCTCTTTGACATTTGCAGCGTCAAATTTGGATAGATAGAATATTTGTTTATCATTCACAAAAGTGCATTGTTTAACATGTCTTTTGGACGGAAAAGGTCACTGTTTCAATTTGAAAAAAACCCAGATACATAGAGACTAGAACGTTCAAGAAATTATCTTGTATGTTCTGCTCTAGACTCTCAAAGCTAGTAAACGATTTCAGAAGTACGTATCATTATTTCGATAGAAGGAAGATTGTCCTTACCAGCATATAATAATATAATATGATTAATGGTAGAGTAATCTTCATATTCAAATACTATAGGACGGTTTTGGTATCGGAAATTAAAACAGCTCCAGTCCGAGAAAAGTGCTTCAACTAAATAATTGTTTCCTACGTAATTTTGAGTTATTTTACATTTTGAAAGACTTCCAGTTTTTCCATGACATAGTGATTTTGACCTTATTGAAGACAAAGCCTAATTCAGAAGCGTTACCATCGTCTCTTTCTTCGTCCACTTGCAACCTGTGTTCTACTAAAGCCCAATTCGTGTAAGGTTTGCAATAAATCTATAACTAGTTGTTTGCAAAGCGGCAGAAGACATGTTTATTGTCAAAGCAGGAGTACAAAAACAGAACCTTCGCCAACGTTGCACAAAATAAATAAGGGATACGCATTCTGTATAATGTGCAATAATAAGAAATAGGCTTGAAACGTATTGCGGGGGAAAGGGCCCAGTTTGATGACGCCAGCATGTTTGTTTACGATGTCTGGTTTTAAATCTTGAACATCGTTTAGACCATTAATGATAATGTTGGTACAATTCTTATTATGATTTCGTCTGTTTTGATACATCAATATGAGCAAGAAAGAAAAACGTTTGGGTTTTGGCTTTTCAGGCTATTGACCTATGGCAAACTAAATGATCTAAGGACACAACTATTTGTTTACTAGACTCCAGAATCAGGTGGACAATCCCTTAAGTCACTACCCCTCTTGACATATAAATTACAGAAAACAAAAAGATACAGCCGGCTATTGAGTTGCAGAATCAGTGGATATCACGGTCATACACATAATTCTAACACACGACAATGGATTGAACAAACTAGACTTAGTGCTGAGACCTATGCGAAGGACTGATATATCATATCTGAGATGATTAATTTTTACCATGGATATACTTGAGCAATACGTCCTGTAGAAATGCTTATTTACTACTTGTTGTATTTAAAAAGAAATAATTTCTTTTTTTTTTCTTATTCTTATTTCTATTCTTCTTAATATTTTGCAAGAGCAATATCGTTGTCAGCCATAAGCCTTTGAACCATAATTTGGCCATTAGGCAAACGTTGTAGGTTAAAAAACAACGGAACAAATAGAAAGACCTTTAAAAAATATCTGGGCTATAAATATAGCATCAATAAAAGTGGGAAATCATGCCTCGAAATCCAAATTACAACCACAACCTTAGCAAGTTCACTTGGCTTCCTTGCACCTAGAAGATGAGTAAACTGTTATTGAATAAGTTTTGACTGTTTCCTTTTTTGCTGCTTTTCGAAAAGACTTTGCCTGATTTTACAATTTTGATTTTTTTAAAAAAATGTTCAAAATGAGTGAAAAATGGTTTGAAACATTGTGAACGAAGTCCATCAAGTTAGCATAAACCTGTTAAAAGTAAATAGTGATTTAATCCTTTGTCGAGCAGACTGTATATGAAATTTGTAATGGCTCAGTGAATAGCAAAGTCACAGTGCTGTACTGAAGTCACAGTGCTGTACTGAAGAGGGGTCGAAAGGTGAGAGGAGTCTGTGTAATGTGAGGACTCTACCTGAAGCTTGGTGAGATATCTACAGCAAGTCTATCACCTTTTTGTCAAAATGATTACATTTTTTCCTTTTTTCTTAAAAGTGTATTTTCATAGTTATTTCATTTGAGGCAAGATAGTCGCTGGAAAAAAAAGTGTCCGCAAACCATCTGCCTATTTTTTATTTAAGGGTTTTTCGGTGGGACTAAATTGCATTAAAAAAATCAAGCTCTTGAATCTACAGGATCAATATAAATTCTGGGTAATGATAACTACATCACAAGTCCTATATTGTCAGACAATGACAATTTCAGCACCAGCCCTGGACATGAACATTGATGCCATCAACAATAACCGTTTTGCCACAATCAAGACTTCAAACTTTTGTGAAAATCATCTACTCATTTCAACAATGAAGATAAAACAATGTCACGTCAATAGGCAGTCTGTACCTTTTCTTTTTTTCTTTTTTTCTTTTTCGTTCTGCAGTTTTTATTGTAAACGTTTATACAGAGATTTTCAATATTTTCCCGTTCTACAACTTGTGTCTTTATGAACCTCCAAGTATTGATAATTCGTCCCTTTTTGGTTGAGTTTGCTTTGAACAACGATGTTTTAGAGGGAGATGGGGTGGTCCCGGAGGTCATGTTTTTTAAACCGCTGGGGAGATATGATTTTAACCCATACCATTAAAATGAGCATGGTACAATTAACTAGACCAAAAAAAAAAAAAAAAATCAAAATCAAAATCAGTCATTTTTGTCATGGCAAGCCATCTTGGATTTTACTACTGAGTATTGTGTAAATTTGCTATAAATAGGCCTCTTCATTTTTCAACCGATTTGCTCTAAATTTTTCGTACATACCGTTCAGTTTAATTTAAATTTCCTTTGCTCGAAACATCATAATGGCAGTCTTCTTCCCCATTCTCCCATCCCACCCCTAACCCCCAAAAAGGCAGCAATAAGTAGTAAGAAAACTTGTATACAGATATATTCTACCAACCGTGGTTTGTCTGCCTATTATTTTGTCTCTGGTCTGTAATAATGAAAATAGAATAACAATAGTTGCTTCAGTGAGACGGCAACCAGTTCCCTGTGGGGCAGACTGTGCTGTGAAACACCGGTGAGACAAATGGGTATCAAGAGTGTTTACCTGGTGGCGTTCTCAGAGATTCACCATCACACTGAGGTACATCCTATACACATTAGATGCTCAAAAACATACGGTTGTGTCGTCTGATTCGAACGGGATGGGAGAGGTTAGGGATGCCATTGCTGGCTCCTGTAACTCGCTATCATCTAGAGCGGGGTGGCAGCAGCTAAGGGTAGAGTGTGACACCAAAGCTTGACACCGAAAGAAATCATTGGTTCTAACGTCTCAGACCAGAATACTGTCTCACCCTCCCCAGGGTACTCGAAAAGTGCCTGCTATTGTGCTTAATTTGTCTCCATTTCCCTGTTTTCTCTGTTGTAACAGTGCAGAAATCTTACCTTGAACTCGGATCCGATTATCTTGAACTCAGCGGTCTAAAGGTAGATGTGAATGGCTTTGAGTGGCAGCAGCGACAGTATCCCCGGTTAATTCAAAACTTAAACGTTCGCAATGAAGATGTGGCGTCCTTGCAACTGCCTCACAGGGTCCACAGACCAAGTTTTGCTGTGTAATTTTGTGGATTTTGCCTAACTTTATTTTAGGTAACAAATAGAGGAAAAAAGTCTATCGAGCTTGCTTAGAAAGATTAACTTGTGAATTTTAATTTTGTATGTTCCAAAAACAGATTCAAGCGATATGAAACATCAGTAGCCTCCTCAGCAGGGTGAACAATTTCAATGGTTATTAATTAAATCACGGGCACGTGGAATTTCCTAAAAGTAAAATGAAAACAGAAATTGTGTAAAGGTGCAAAAAAAAAAAAAAATGGTCGTGCGGAGGCATTTAAAGAGACTCAGCCTGGTCTCATCAATGGGAGATCGTTTCTCAGGTTATCTCCCCCTCACAAAAGAGAGACTCATTATGACCAGTCCTATTGCTTCTCCTTGCCAAAATAAAACGTTGTTGGACAAGTAGTGTGAAGAGGAAATCCCTTACTTCTTGTTATTTGAAAGACTAATCGTCCAAAAATTTGATAAGATCATGACAACAAGAAAAGAAAAAAAGTCTCTTTACATCATAATTTTGTCTGGAGTTCTTCATAGAGTATGTTTCAAGTTAAGGGTGCGAAAGTGATTGTTTCCCTCTTTACACTGCTTGTTCAATCTCTCTTTTGTCTGGTAAAGGGACATAATAGGACTGAGCACAACGATGTCCCACTAAATAAACAGACAAACAAGAATAGCATAAGGAAAAAATAAGGCATTGTACTGCCCC
This sequence comes from Peronia verruculata, assembly GCA_038406235.1. Taxonomy (NCBI): domain Eukaryota; kingdom Metazoa; phylum Mollusca; class Gastropoda; order Systellommatophora; family Onchidiidae; genus Peronia; species Peronia verruculata. The sequence goes on from JBCAUA010572792.1 coordinate 15,634, forward strand.
TATGATCTACTCATTTGACAAATTCACATAAGGGCATGCCCAGAAATATTATTTGTTTGTTGCGCGATATCTATAACATCATTAAAAAATAAATAAATAAATCAGCCCATTCGCTCGTCAAGAAGATATGGAATATAAACAAAAACAAAGCAAACACACACAGAGTAAAACACGATTTTACTCTGGCTTGCCCAACCCATGACAGCCACGCTATCGACATTCAGTGACTTCAACGTATGGTTGAGACATCTGATGTTACATAAATTAATGAGCTTTTCATTATGAAATTCCTCAGAAACTGCTTGCAGAAGTGCCCACCTAAAAAGAAAAAAAAAAAAAAGGAACGGTAAATCTTGGAATCAGTGAAAGTTTTACTGATAAATAGAACAGTTAATTTAATTATGATACTCGTGTTTTGTTGTACGCAGTTTGGTAAATCGGTAAACTGTTGTAAACGATTTCTACCTGATGAATACAGAGAATGCCAAATTTGCTAAAATGTCCAATAAGAAATGATTATTCATCAACACAATAATCAGGACACTCTGCGTTTTCTAAGTTTTAGCAGACATTATTTTGGTAAACCCTGAGCAAGATATGTATTTCTTCATCCCTGTGGCAAGCTGCTTATCCTCGGATGGAATTCCATGGTAGGGATTTAAGGGGGGGGGGGCGTGTCCTGAAATGTGGAATTTGCCCCAAAAAATGCGATTTTGAGCTTTTGTTTTCTCTTAAAAGTGCTGCCTTTTCTGCGTGTAAAAA
>JBCAUA010572902.1:0-16392 GCA_038406235.1 Peronia verruculata
TTTTTTGGTTTTTTTTTGGTTTGTTTTTTTTTTCTTTTCTTTCCTCCCCCCCCCCCCCCCCCCCCTCTCTCGTTTTTTTTCTTTTTCTCTTTCTATTATCTTTTATTCTATTTTGCCTCATCTTTATTCTCTCTGTCTTTTCCTTCTAACTTCCGTTCTCTCTCAGATTTTCTCTCTCTCTTTTCATCTCATTCGTATTCATTTTTTTTTCTTTCTTTTTTCATTTTCTTTTCACTTTCTGCCTCTCTCCATTTCCTTCTCAATATTATTTCTCGCTCTAATGCATTTTCCACCTCCAACGTTTAGTACAAACACAACAAATATGTGCACGTCTTCTCAGAAGTAATAACTAATGTTTCCACCTTTTTAACAAATAGAGAACAATGTAACAATGAGTCATCAGAATGGCATGGTGCTTCGACAACACTATGCACTTTTGGGTTCTATTTCTGGACTCGGCATTTTGTCATTGGAAAGACAATCTACATGCATTCTGGACTCAGTACAATTAAAACGGTTGCATGACGATTAATAGTGAATGTTGTTTCAAGATTGGTGAGAATGTAAGTGCCTAACAGGCTGCTTTACAGTTTGCTTTTTGAGTATCTCCACTGGATCTGTCGGTATAGTAATACATGTAGTTTGTGAGGCGCTTTATGCTCTGTACTGCAGGGGATAAGTAATGAATAAATACTTTCTATGACCACTGTTGTTACCGTTAGACTGGTTAGAATTTGAGCACTCAACAGGCAGCCGCATTGCATGCTGACCAGCAATTTGAGAACGTTCGTAACTGTCTCTCTTGGCCCTATCAGAGTAATATAGCGATAGCAAAGCGAATAGATATAACTGTTCTTTGTTATTGCATAGTCGTGTGTTTTAAACACTTTCGCTGTCAGGATTCTGAGACACATATAGAGACATTCCATCTTCTTTTTAAGCTTCACTTAGAAACATTATAGTTAAGGAAGATCCTACTGGCTAATCATGACAAGGAGGAATATGAAAAGATCTCTGGAAAGGTATTATCACGTCTCTAGGTACGTTTTTGCACATTTCAGGAACTTCGCCTTGGCATGCAAAGCATAAAAAATTGCTGATGGAATCCTATTGGCCTGGATACTGATGGAGATCAGTGTGATGATCTTGTGGGGTATTGTTGATGGTGATCGTGATGATAACTAGTTCCCCAATTCTGTCCCACCTTCAGATACAAAACCACAACAATTTTTGTTAGTGTGAACATGGCTAGTACACATAATTCACTTTGAGATCCGCTTTCTTTGTTGTCACTATTGTTGTTGTTGCTGTATTTCATTATCATTTCCGCTTTCTTTGTTGTCACTATTGTTGTTGTTGCTGTATTTCATTATCATAATCAAAGTCATCACTATTATTTCATCTCCTTTTTTGTTGTTTTTTATTTATTTTTGGCTCTTTCTTTTGTTCCTTCTTCTTCTTCTTCTCCAGGTTTTTCTTCTTTCTTCTCCTTCTTCTTTTTCATTCTGTCTTTCCTTCTTCAGGTTTTTCTCCCTCCTTGTTTTGCTTTCTTCCTCTTCTTTTTGTTCCTCCTCATCTTTTTTATCTTCTTCTTTATCAATATTAATATCTATATTGTTGCATGATTAATCTAATTTTATAATTTTCATTATCATAATAAAAGTCATCACTATTATTTCTTCTCCTTTTTTTTTAAATTGTTTTTTATTTATTATTTTTGGCTCTTTCGTTTGTTCCTTCTTCTTCTTCTTCTTCAGGGTTTTCTTCTTTCTTCTCCTTCTACTTTTTCATTCTGTCTCTCCTTCTTCAGGTTTTTCTCCCTCCTTGTTTTGCTTTCTTCCTCTTCTTTTTCTATCTCCTCATCTTTTTTAATCTCCTTCTTTATCAATATTATTATCTATATTGTCGCAGGATTAATCTAATTTTATAATTTCTGTGTTTTTCATTGTTACATTATTGCCATTATTATTGTTGTTGTTATTTTTGTTATTTTTAATAACAACAGAAAAATATTTCTAACTAGACTCACCTCTATTAGTCATTGTAATTTGTCCCCAGGGTCCGTTTTTCCCATACAGCTCATACAAGATGATGGCAAAGGAGTAGATGTCCCCTTTCTGTTGATCCACAACAGTGAGCGAGCCCTGATTCTGGGTCTGTTTGCTGCTCTGGTGATGGTAAGGGTAGTAGTGGTGGTGGTGGTGTTGGCTGGTACTACGAGTATTGCGCCGCTGCCTCAACAGTTCTGGTGCTGTCCACAGCAAATCTGGTCAAATAGAAAATACAGGTAGATTCCACTAGACAGGAAAAATTAGGAAAGATACTCTACATATTCTTCCTGACTCGATTCACATGAAAATTGGCATCCGATCATTGAAAAAAAAAAATGTCATTATGAGCCTGGAAAGAATTCGAGTGCTGAACAGACAGCCATCTTGTGTGCTTCCCATTAAGTTGAGAATGTACGTGGCTTTGCAAAACACTCAGAGTCTTCACAATATAAGAACAAGCTCGGTATAAAGTCCATCAATTATCATCACACATTCACATATACATGAAGAGCACACTTACTGTCATTATCTCTACACTCTTCTTCTACTGTAACTAGTCAAGCGCTTCATATTTACATTATTACTTTTGTAGCCAGTGGGCCACTAGTTTGATCTACAGCTGGCCTAATTTGGTGCTTTGTTTTTGACATAATGTCGCAGCATTGTATACATACGTCTCTGGTTTAGTGCGGTGCCCATGACTGTTATTAAGGGTTAAGAACGTATAACATACATACCTCTGAAAGACTCCTCATCCTCAAACATCATCCGGGGTGGAGGTCCTAGGGCACTGAGACCAAAGTCCGCAATTTTTAGTGTCCACCGACTGTCCACCAGACAATTGCTGGACTTAAGGTTACCATGGTACCCAAATTCTCCTTCATGAATGAAAGACATACCCTGCACAAAGATTGAGAGTGAAAGGTAGAAGGATCAATATAATAACAAAAAATGCTGTTCTTATAAATATAATTTCATTCTGTACATGATAAGAATTATTTCAAATCATAGACAATGCTCTGAGTTTCCTCTGTTCATGACAAAATAACAAAATGTTTACAGAATGTGGTAATTTAAGACCCCTGTCAGATGATAACACCGATAAAATGTGTAAAATAACACAAGTGATTTGACATGGCTCTTTGACAATTTTTTCAGCATAATCTGAAAGAACTGGGGAAAAAATCTGAAAAAAAAGACCAGAAGCTGGTCAGAATTAACAAAGACGACATTACAGTGACAAAAAAAAAACAGTAGGTGGAGGGTGGAACTGGGGGCATAGGGGTATGGGGGAAGGGGTGGGGGAGAAGGACAGACAAACTGCTATTGGTCCTGGGTCACTCACAATGCTTGTTCTTGTTTAAATATATATAAGCTGTATGTAAGCTGTTCCTTTTTCAGGTGACTATATTATGTTTACTATTGCTGCTAGTACTGGCTTTTGCTTGTTTTATTGCCTATGGGCAGAATGTCATACAGTATTATTTATTTCCACTCATATATCCTAATTACCGAGCATTCTCAAAACTCAACTTTCATTATGAGGAAGAAATATGCTGAGAAATAACTTACCCTAATGAGATCTTGTACAAGGGAAGTAATAAACATGAAGTCAAGAGGGGAGTTGTCGTCCTTCAGAATATCCTAAATTATAGGCAAATATAAAAAAATAAAAGCAACACTGAACTGAAGGACATACTACAAGCCTCAATTTTACAATATGACATGAAGAATAGCACTATTACATAATACAAACCGAAGCCATAGAGTGGTTCAACAGAATTCTAATCCACGAATTCATGTGTCCTTTGGTTACTGAGGTGAAACACTCTTCATTAGTGTTCAGTTTAAATCATTATGGACATATGAATGTGGTGGCAAGGATTACTGAGTCCACCATCAAGAACACTATCTAGATTGATTATACATCTCTCTCTCTCTCTCTCTCTCCTTCTCTCTCTCTCTCTCTCTCTCTCTCTCTCTATCTCTCTCTCTCTCTCTCTCTCTCTCATAATTGTATCCAATTTCAATCAAAAGAATTTTCTGATTAGAAAAAAATCTAATAGAAAAAAAAATGTCATTCCTTCCACATGGTTATATTAGATAACCATTTTTTTCCAATGTGTATCAGTGGACCTTGAATTTCGAAAAGCAGCATAAAAAAAAAATGGAAACTGCTATCTACTGTTAATGCAAACTCCTAAATTTGTGTCGTTCGTTACACTGAAAAACATTTCATGTACTCATAGGACCCTAATCTATATGGTTTTTATTTGTTTTGTTTTGTTTCGTTTTGTTTTCCTTAATAAATGTGTTTTTGAAAAAGCACACTGACATCCCAGCAAGCTTTGATTCCATAATGATTTTCTTAATGAAAGACCTATACTGAATCAAATCAATTATGAATCGTCTCTTGAGGTTATATATCAAGGTTACTCAAGGCAATAAGCAAGTTAGTTTCTCTCAGACAAGCAAACATCAGGCATGTTATCTTTCTCTTGTTCTATTCTCGTCAACCAATTCTAAGTAAAGGAAATTATAGCGACACTGATGCCCTCAGCCATAATTTGGGAAGACTATGCGCCCATCTTGTAATACACTGAAATATTTTGAAAGAACTAGGGATCTAGAGCATGTAAGCACTAATCGTCAGCATTACAGGAATTCATTTCTGCCACAATCCCTTGGCTTGCCACACCGACGCAAAGTTCCTTGCTTTGGTGCTGGTCGTGTTATTTTTGTTGACATATTATTATAATTGTTAATGTATCTTATATACATATTACATAATGTTTGACTCATTAACTGTGAATGGAGTTTTCTTCTGAGGAGAAATGAAATTTATCTTGTCTCATCTTACACTAGATTATATAGATCCTTTCCACTTTCATGTTTACTTCCGTGTTTGGATGCGAATTTTTGGTGGGCGGACGTGGAAGCGAAACGTCATAAGTGATTTACTTCCGTGTTTGAAACGTAAACAATAGAATGGTGGGCGGACGCGGAAGTGAAAGGTCATAAGTCAACGATCTATACATTTTGACAACAATCCGTATACGTGTTTTGGCATTTTGTGTCAATCGCTTTACTGCTCATAGCTCAGCTTTGCTGAACCTCTAAGTTGGTGACGCAATGTCGGACACTTTAGAAATAGTATAATTACTCACATAGTGTGATGATCTGCAGGTAAGGCGACTACCCGTCCTGCTTTGGACGTCACGTTTTCCATCTTCTCGCCGTAGAAGTGAAATAAAATCTTCTTTGGAAGGGGCCTCCGCACCAAACCAAAACCTCTGATCATTGGTCGACCAATGGCTGCCTTCTGGTGATCGTAGTAGGCGGAGTACATCCAAGCATCGTGGCCTCCTATTGGCTGCCAATATTTATAGCTATCTTCTTGAGGCACCCAATTTAACAGGGATGAGGGAACTCTCTTTCTGTGAAGAAAAACACCAAAACATAATAATATACCTTTGGCGGTCAAAAAACAATAACATGAGAGAACAATACTGTAATATTTATGTATTTATATAGTAATATATTTATATATTAGTATCTATATATATATATAGCATATATATACATAAATAAATATATATATATATTTATTATTTATATATACATATATTATGTATTATTTAGTTATTACCTATTCATTATTTTTACGAGTGCATGAAACAAATCAACAACCATAGCTGCACTGAAACAAGGTCAACAACAAAAAGAGTGAGACAGTAAAAAAAAAAAAACCTTGAACGTTGAATTCCAACCAACAATAAGAATTATTTCTGTCATCTCCATCATAGACTTGGCGACAGTAACTCGGGTTTCTGAACTTCAATGAAAATAAGAAAAAAAAAGGAGCTGGGGCAACTACCTGCCCAATATTACCAATCTCAAAACGGTGACACTGCTACTGAAAGTCGGATTTCGACTGTTTTAGCTGGTCATAATGATTGGTTGGTTGGTTGTGTTCGGGTTTAATAACACATCAGCACGATTACGGCTATATTGTGTCAAGCACATTGTGTCAAACACGGTAAGATACGTTTACTCGTCAAGAAGAGAGGAAAGAAAGTGAGACAGAAGACAGGAGCAAGGAGAGAGAGAGAAAATGTCTCCCCTGGAATGTCGACGATGGCATTCCATGGGAGACAATCCACCGATGGCAGGCTTACACTGCCTGCAGGTGGGAGCAGAGAACCTACTTATAAACCCCGGGCCCCTGCGGGGGGAGGTCATAGTGATAAGAAATTCAACTCACTATAAGAAAAGAAAGGTCAGATTTAAACACACACACACACACACACACACACACACACACACACACACACACAACACACACAAAACAACATTATAAAATGCCTGAGATTTCACTGTCTAAAAATGCTGGAAGTGAGAGTAAGATATCGACTGCGTTTTAAAACATTCAGCGTAATAAAACTCACATGAAGCTTACTTGGGAAAGGCCAGTTCGGCGTCACTATACGCTGCTTTATAAGGAAAGTTTCTGACAGAGCCCACCATATTAATAAACAGGTTTCCGTCATGTCCTTTCATTGTGGATTTGTTGCTATAGGAAACGCACAATATGCCCAGCAACAGTTCTTTTCGCGATCTGATACTGTTACATACATGCTGGTAACTGGGCGATATCGGATACTTGATAAAAAGAAGTTGATAGCCGACGATTACGATCAAGAGTAAAGTAATGCTGTAGCCTCTGCAGGTGAGGGACGAAGCTGGATTGACGATGATCAGCTCTTTCATTCGCTGCTTTCTCATGTCTGTGAGATGAACCTCGTGGACTTTTCCTTGGTCAGTGAGACTTTCTGTTGTTGGAAATCTGTGTCACATCGATGTAACAATAATTACCTTTAGTGTTAACGATGATGAGAGGTATAACCAAGACAAAAGTAAAAATTACAGTGGCTGTTAGAGTGGAAAAGATGAAAACATTTGTGATCTATTAATAACAATCATCGGTAAAAGCACAAATGTACTACAGTAGTTTCTATCTGGAAAGGAAGCAGCCATGATGTAGAAGTCTATTTGAAACAATATCCATCCCTTCGAAAGTCATCCATCTCTCTTTTGATCCATGCTTTCTTCCATCCACCCGTCCGTCCGTCAATTCATCCATCCACCCATCTGTCTATCCATCTATCTACCACTCCATTCATCCACCTATCCATCTATCCCTCCCCAACTTCCATCCATCGAGCCATCCATCCATCCATCCATCCATCCATCCATCCATCCATCCATCCATCCATCTATCCCTCCGTCCATCCATCCGTCCATTCATTCATTCATTCATCCATCCATCCATCCAGCTTTCCAGCCAGCCATCCAGCCAGCCACCAGAAGGTCAGCTAGTTAGCCAACCACTCGTCCATCTATCCATTCATCTCTCTATCCATATCTATCTCTATCAACAGTGTATCGTAAAAAAACTACTAAGCCACCTTGTATTCCGATCTAAATTACTGCTTAAAGGTTGTTACATGTTACAACCAGCATTACAGAGTAACAAACAAACAACAGAGCGGCTAATTTCGACAGATGAATAAGCATGATATCTTTTGTGTCCTGTCGAGTTTATATGAGAATAAGACAACATTTTTACTCGTAATCACATAACATTTTTTTCCCGCATAAAAACCAGCCCTAGGCAGAACTATGAAAAATTGGTCATGCTAATTGGTTCTAACAGTCATAATGTCAGAATCACTTAAACTGATATGACAACTAAAATTTCGGCACGCGAAGCGAGACAATGACTTAGGGCATATTTATACTAGAAGTGTCGACCCATAAACTTGTCCATAAAATGTGTATCTATATTCATGCCACATCTCTTTCCCAGTTTTACTGCTAATATTTCATCGACACCGGTCTTCACCTAGATCTAGTGCGCTCTTTCAGCACTGCCATCTCACTTCACACAGCTCACCAGATGAACTTATTTTAGATTTGAAGATTGCCATCTACAATAGTATATGGGCATGGGATCTCCTTCTTCTCTTTTTCCCCTCTTCTTTCATCATGACCATCATTGTTGCTACATCGTCATCGTTATTTTCATTATTAGCCATAAAAAGTAAATATCAGATGAAAATTACTGCATCTTGCCGTCATTAGATCATCGTCATCATCATCGTCGTTGTCGTCATCATCATTTCAATCATGAGCTCAACACGGAGGACCGACATCAAGTGGTATGGACACACTTTTCGGACATCATCAGTGGGCTTTTCTCGAAGGTCTAACCATCGCTATTTTCTGTGTGAAGGCGGAGTTAAGAATATTAGGCTTCCCAGCACCAGCCATACATCTGCGTAGTGCGGCTATAAACTCTCGCTTATCCCATTCCCCCCCCCCCCCCCATGCCAACCCATCCTGTATAAAAATTCGATACGGGATTTCTCGTTTAGAATAGAAAAAAGGGGACGAGGGGACGCAGTGGCTCAATGGGTATGGCGTCTGCTCATGGAGAAAACAGGCCGGGATCGAAACGGAGGTTCTGCATCGGGGGATGACAGAACACGAAGATCGAAAGCCCCATTTTTTCAGTGACTCAACGGTCCCTTGGCTTCCTGTGGGTAGGGAAGCCTGGCGTCTAGCCTTCTCGGATAGGGCGAATATATTTCGGAGGTCCCGTGTGTACGTTACGCACGTTAAAGAACCTTTGGCAGTTCAAAATCGATCGAAAAGTAGGCTGAGTGTCGCTGTCCGGGCAAAATTTCCAAATTCCAAATTTCTACCCATAAAATTTCTCAGCAAAAATTGGCAACCTCTTAAAAGCCGATATAATCCTACTTTCTGAGGATTGAAAGGCTTAAGAAAAACAAAACTTGTTTAGAATATTATGTTGATTTGTGAAGCTATCGCTTGTTGTTATTGTTGCTGTTATTTTTCATGAAATTTGAATTTTAATTTATGCCAGTCATTGGGCAACATTTGGTATCACACTGCAGAAAATGTCTAAGTCCTGTCGATCAGCGAAGTCAGGTTTATAAAATATTTATTTAGTCGATAAGGTGGGCTTTTAGATAGTGTTATTTTTAAATCGGGTCAATAATCGACTTAGATTATAACCGTTGATGGTGACCGCACACATGCATGTGAGAAAGAAAAATAATCGATTGTATGACCCATCATGGCGGTCATGGAGTCGAGGAATGATTAACCGTCGGTTACGAAAGTCGTCGGTTATGCACCGGCTTACCTAGCATATAAAAGCTTCACAATCTGACCTACGATCCCATGCAAAAACACATGCAAAACGGTTGTATGTAGAGCACGCAAATCCCCATCAGTCTACAACATGGTAAATATACTTATAACAGCAATGTGACCATCTTCATCTGGGTCGAACGTGATATAAAATATGACAACGGCTTATTTATATTTGCCTCCTCTGTTTTTAACTATACATTTAGCTGTGTCTGGATTTCTGTTATATTCTTAATGACTCCTTTACAAGCTGTGTTTCCATCAGTCCCATCACCTAGATATGTTTCTACCCGTGTCCTTAATAAATATTGTCTTATCTGTCTCTTCACTTACTATGTTCCTCTTTGTATTCTCACCGAGTTCTCATCCCACATGTCTCCTCACCTTGTTATGTTCCTAAATGTGTCCTTGCTATTTATTTTCCGACATGTTTTCTTACTAAGATTATGTTTCCTGAGCCAAATCTACTTGTCTCCTCACTCAGATATACTCCTAAATGTGTCCTTACCAAGTTATATTGCTACAAGTTTCTTCACTTAATATGCATATTTCTAAATGTGTACTTATAAGGTTATTTTTTTCAAACCTAGCTATGTTCCTACCTGCCTCCTTACCGAGTTATGTTCCTACCTGCCTCCTCATCGAGTTATGTTCCTACCTGCCTCTTTGCCGAGTTATGTTCCTACCTGCCTCCTCACTGAGTTATGTTCCTGCCTGCCTCCTTGTCGAGTTATGTTCATACCTGTCTCAGGGATATCCTTGCCAAGCTGTCAGACTCTGCTTGAGATGGCTCGGCTAATGAATCGTCTCAAAAAAAGAAAATAATTTTATAACCTAGAACTTTATCCAGACGGGTGAATAAATTATATATAATTATGCATATATTAGTAAATTAATTGATTTGATAAGAAGGTGAAGTCCTGTTTGACGATCAGATATATAAGAAAAAAAGCCATTTACCGTCCCACAAGATATTTGCTCCTGGCCATCCAGCTATAGTAAACGGTAGAAATTATACATTATTATGAACACAACTACTTTTTTTTTTCCAGTGCAAGCACACACACATACACTCACACATACATACAAACATATCAAGTTCTTTATTTCCCAAAACACAGATAATAATATATAATGTGCTGGTACAAGACAGAAAAGCAACGTACCACTAGGAAATACATAGCAATGGACAGAGTAGTTCATGGCAATAATACTCGCAGAGCATTGTCAAGATGTTGCCTACATCTTCTTTTCCATACGCGGGTAGGCACCAACATGGACTCGTAACTTGGTAATCCTAGTTTCTTTAGGCCGCTCGCAAATCTGCGATGGACATTTCCAATGCTTCTGATAACGAGGACTACTATTTCGGCATGGTAGCCAGGTTCATTAATCTCTTGGGAGGCGTTAAAATATTTACGAGATTTGGTAACATATGTCTATGTGTCCATCGAATCGAATGGAAATTTCAACTAACTTTACGGCCTTATCTCTCCTGTCAATGGTTGTCACGTCAGGTCTGATACAACTTAACTGAAACAGGGTTAGGGTATTGGTAGTAAACATGTCAGGTCTGACGTCAGCTGGCGTCTTTAATTACAGCAGTGTCATTTCTATTGCTTCTACTACTGACTTGACTTACAATTATACTTAACCCTCTAGAGCCCAGGACAGCTGTTAAATGATTATGATAACATAAGTTGAAGAAATGTTAATTATCAAAACCCTGCAGTGAGACTAGATCTATTGACTGAATATTGTTTACTTGTAAAAGTTTGTATTTTGTGGTCAGCTTTCTATGTAAATCACTAAAATTTCATTTAATATATTTTATTAGATTGTATTCAGTTATTATTTATCTTGCATTACATTTGTCACACTGGGCTGCAGAGGGTTAAGACTCTATTGTGTCTCTCTTGATATAGATTCCTAAATTTCGTGCATCCATTTAAAACATGTGATACAGTATCAGAGTGGTGGTTGCAGATTTTACATTGTTTTGTGTATGTGTTTGGGTATTACCAACGTAAAAGGCTGTTTGTTAATTCTAATTCTAACATATTTCTTTTAGGCATTGGAACATCCTGAGCGTATAGTTTTTTGTTGTTCTTTTTTACACAAATAATAACTCTACTAAAAACACAAAAACAAAAACAAAGATTTTTAATATCTGAAATTAGAAAAACCAGGTGCCTCCCCGTTCCTTCCTCACCCCCCCCCCCGGCCCCTTCAATGCAGTGGCAGGTTACCAATTTTTCACTTCTTGCAGAGACTCTTCCTCGGTTGAGTTGATACACCCTCTCTGTTAATATCAGAAACCCAATGAAGGAATGAGCATTAGCTTACTCTGAAGACATTTACCAAATATCTTCTCAAAATCGATCGTTTCCGAACAAATTTCTGATCTTCTTTAGTCTTTGATGAATACTTTCCATAAAAGTTGGCTTGGATGCTAAAAAAAAAATAAAAAAATGGGTAGATGATAGGTGGACCCCGGGCGACGTACTGTTCATTTTTCTTTACCTTCTCTGTTGTCGTAGAGACCTAGAACAACCCCTCTGGCTCAACCAGCTGGGACCCTCGACCAGCGCGTCCACCCTAACGCTAACATGTAGGTCCGACGAGCGGGTGACGGGCGGGGTGACGGTCTACCCTAACGCTAACATGTAGGTCCGACGAGCTAATTATAGATGGTCAGCATTGATCATTGATGATGAATAATTACAGATATATATATATCCGGGGTCCACCTATCCACTTCCAAAAAAAAAATGAGCTTAAACAGAAGGAATTTTGATAACGTTTCCTGTCTTTTAAAAGATTTGAGTCTTATTTGGTAAAGTGAAATCAAATACACAAACAAACAAACAAACTAACAAACAGACAAAAATCGACTTTGCCAAATTCTTAAAGAAATTTATTTTCAAACAATATAATTAAGGAACTTATGGAGATTAATTTCCTTTGATCTTTAGGAATTGAACTAAAAAATATCTGTGCAAGATTTCGTTTAAATGCACTGCAAAATTCGGGAACCTATTTATACTTAAAACTAGTCAATAATGCGAGTTCAAATCCTAATTGATAGCCGTTAAAATGCCAAAAAAGAGCATATTATGTCGCTAGAACAGGAAGGAAAAACATCTCGTTACGGATAGGAAAAGACAAAAATCAATCGGCATATTAGGCGGGAATGTTCTGAAAAGTTTGATAAACTTTCCGACATCTTTTTCAATCAAAGTGCTTTAGCACGTTTTTTCAAAAACCTTCTCAAAACAAAGCTTTAAAAGGAAAAAAAAAAAAAAAACTATTATCCTAACTTTTACCGCTTTTCTGAGCTGTTCATCACGATAAGATAGTTACATCATAATTGTGTTTTCTAAAGCAATTGACGTGCTTAGATGAGAATTAATTATAGTTTTATTTATAAATTTAATGTCTTTGCTGTTGTTGAAATCAAAATCCTAGAAATACACAGGCCCTATTATATACTATTTTTAGATATGTCCAGTAATAACACTAACACAGGTACAAAAACTGTACGATTTATTGCTTGTTGAAATGCAAATACCAAATTTCAAGATGTTTTGTAGAAGAATGGCTGAGGCTTTAGGTTATAAAACTGCCGTTTTTACCAGGACGCAAATTCAAGATTGTGATGTTGTCATCATCTGTTATCTCTGTGAAAAAGAGGGCACCGACTTCTTCTAATATGGACCTCCTGACTTCAAATTTACAGTCAAATGTGTCTCTTTTGTATAGTTCAGATGATTATTTATCTCATCCGCACCTTTTTCCTTAAGAAAGTTAGGGAGTCCATTTTTCTGTTTTAGATCTACAAGTTGATAGAAGTATAACTCCGAATAGCTTTGTCGTTTGACATTATGTAAAAAGATGTAATACCAACTTTCGTAATGAAAAAGCACGACTATCAGTTATCATGATTTCTACTTATTACTTATTTCTACCTATGACCTCTATCATTAGACGTTTATCAGCACAGTAAAAACCAGATCTGAGAGTTTGAAGTATATGCATTATCATTGACAGTGAAAGCATAATGGTTAAAATATCTAAGGCATTCCGCCGGTGTCTTCAGACAAAGAGTTCCTTCTGTCAAATTTCCTACCTATAGGAATGAATAGCAATAGCAGAGATGAACACTTTTATAGCTTGTATTGCAAATTTCCATGATCAGTTGTAAGGTGCTAGACCCCCTTTACACACATCAATTTTTCGCCATCCGCCTGGACGGCACGACGCCGTGCATTGAAATAACCACGATAGTCTATGGGCGCTTACATGCAATCGACCACTGCATTTCGCCGTGTACTTCAAAATACAGTCATTTAAATGTCTCCCTTATGTCATGCTTACATTCAATAGATACCGGTCCATAGACCTGGATTGGATTATTTAGTAATCTGAATAGTCTAAATACTGGGTTATTTCCCTTGCCGTGGATTTAAAAAAAAAAAAAAAAAGTCTCCTCCTTGATCATATTCAAAATGCGGGAACAAACCAGTCGAGGAGATATAGTATATTGCTAATTAATGAAACAGGACAGAAATTCGTCATTTGGGGCAGGACATCATTTTTGCTTAAGACAGGTGACAGGAAACATTTTTTTTTTTTTTCACATATTTAAACACAAAATACTGAAAATAGCTGTGAGAATTGATCTCATTTTGATGTCCATTGATTAGTTGGTTCAGTATCACTGAAATAATTGAATAAACTGTTTGATAATATAAGTGCGCCAGATCCATAGGACTTCAATAATGATAGACCAAAGCCTAAATGAAAGACACCGTCCATATCACGGCGAAAAATAAGTCGATGTGTGTGAAGGAAGGCGCCGTGTGGATCACGGCGTTTGGTCGATGTGTGTGAAAAAGGCATGTACGGCTTAATTAGTGCGCAGTCCCTAAAATTATAATGTAGTATTTGGTATCAACCTGTACTCGAATTCGGCATTTAATGAGCTCTTAAAGACATATTATTTATGAAGCAGTGAGTTTCACACCGAGGGCTTTTTATTCTGATTTCTAACCACTGTGGGATTGAGCAAAAATCTGTACCTGGGCGTGTGTGGCGGGCTTTAGTAAAGTGATATACTTTGAGATGATCTTGATTAATTATGGACAAGGGCGTGTAGTTTTGAGGTGACGTCATACATGAAACGAGACAGAAATGTCAACCAGCCACATGATCGGTCACAGTGGTTATGAAGCCAAGTGGTAACCGTCGGTCAAGGACATCTTACTTGTGCCTTTAGGGAGGGGGTGGGTGGTATCGACTGTTCCATGGTAACATTTTGAACTCAGTTCAAAAGAGTTAAACCTTTGTAGCAAGTCTTTTAGTTCTGTATACCCTGAGCTTTGATAGAGATGAATGGAAAGAAGTAAATAGGCATCTAACCCGTATGTTTTAGACAGGGCTTCACTTTTATGACGTCCTTTGTTAGCCCGCATCTATGGTGATGTTAAGTGGCGGTAAATATTGATAACTTTTCAGCCATTTTTTTTTTCTGTTTTTGATAGCCTTGCAAATTTTTGTGATGTAAGAAGTCACGATCCCTAATCCGTCCATTATGCTGTTTTTCTTGGCCATGTACAATGACAAACAGTTTTGATAATCTCCTGAATATGAACATTAATTTATTTACTCAAAATATCAGCCCGGAGGATATTACATGAGAAACGGACAAGAAGAATACATCGGAGTGGATGAGGAGATGGTTTTTGTTTATTTTTCTGTCCGTCATAAAAGTTATTTTACGAAAAACATAAAGAATCATTCGTTGTGAAGTTCGAAGTAAAATAGTTAAATTTAATGACTGTTCTGACTTCTGTCTACTCACATTCTTTCGTCTCACTTGAAATAGACCAATAAAAAGGCTAGTTTAGTGGCATAATGAGTTATGACAATAATAGTAGTGATAGATGGTTATTTCTACGGCAGCTGGTCCCCTACAGCAGTCTAACGATTTTTACTTTCCAGGTTACAACTCGTTCAATTCAGCGCTGAAATTTAACCCACAAATTAGCAAAACTGAGTACGAAACAGACGTCGTTAGACAGTTTCCTTGCTAAGCGGAAAAGTCTCAGTGAGGAGATAAAAGAAGAGCCTTCAACATCAAAGAAACAAAAAGTTTTTAACAGACAATACCATGAGTCCTACTTGAAATATGGATTTATCACGACAGGTCAGCTCTATGCCGGGGACCGGCTCTCTAATGAGGCAATGAAACCTTCAAGACTACCTTTAAGATTCTCATCTTGCCTCTGGAATGGTACCTGAGGGTATTGACAGTGATTCCATTGGAGATCAGTATCCACTGATCAGTGTCTCACAGTGTATAAATGTAGATAGTCTAAAAAGGAAAAGCGGCAAGTTGTCAAGTTTGTCCATCTTAATAGCAGCGCCCCTCGCAAATCAACTGATAGAATGCTCATCTTTGACTACTTTCAATTTTCTCATCTTGGTTCTAAGATGTTTTCTGAGGGTATTGGCAGTGGTTCCGTAAAAACCGATATACACTGATAAGTTTGTATCAGTGTAGAAAAAGAGATAGTCCTAAAACGGAGAGCTGTACCTTCAGAAAATTCGGCATCTTTAATCGTATCCGCCCGTCACAAATGAAGAGTTAGAACCCCTATCTTTGACTATCTTCAAGGCTCCTATCCTAACTCTTTTAAAATTCTTTAAATCTGTTTCAGCAGTTCCATTAAAAATCGATATTCACTGATGTTTGTATCAGTGTAAAAAAAGGAGACAGTCTTCAAACGTAGAGCGGCAAGTTGACAAATTTCGGCATCCTTCATCGCATGCGCCTCTCATATGAAGAGAATTTGAACAGTGGATAGAGATCCCTAATGGAAACGTTTCCTCCCCCCTCCCTCCCCCCTCCCCCCTTCCCTATAACCTGAGGCATCACACATAAGGGAAAATAGCAATCGTGAAATCAGTCAGGAATGATTTCCTTACCATCGAAAGTTAGAATATGTTGGATAATTATTATCATTGCCCTGACGAAGAGCCAAGCGGGCTCGAAAATTTGGCAGATTTCACCATCGCTATCAAGTTCTTTATAGATTTC